>QLPC01003460.1:0-13778 GCA_003314055.1 Lactifluus hygrophoroides | reverse complement strand
GGTGGACCCCCAACTTGAGACAATTGCGAAGCAGGAGCACCAGGCAATCGGGGTCGGCTTCAAAGACCCATCGGAGCAGCTTATAGTTGATGCCCGTGGGCCCCGGCGCCGAGGTGAGTGAGGTGTGGTACAGTGCTGTGCGGACTTCCTCTTCGGTAATATCATCCCACTCCCTCGGGGGGAGAGAAGGGGGATCGTCCGGGAGTGACACAGCGGGAGGGGAGGAGGGAGGCGTGAAGAAGCGGTCGGCGAGGACCGAGGACATTTCGTGGTGTGCCGTGACTATTGGGGACTCCGTCGTACGTCACAGTGGGTTGATGACAGACTGTTGGCGGCCGTGACGCCAGCGGGTAGCGGCCCAGAACTCTTGTGTGGTGAGGTTAGAGAGGAACTGGTCAGCCCACCGCCATTTCGAGAGGGTCACCGTGGATTTGAAGACACGTATGAGGTGGTCACGGTGGGGGTCAGCTGGGTCCGCAAGGCCGACGGCTTGGAGGGCAAGGGAGCATTCTGAGGTCCACCATCGAGCCCCTTTGGTGTTGCCCGTTGAGCGGTTGGAGAAGAGGGGTGAGCAGGTGCAGTTGATATTAGTCTTGAGTTGTCGTGCTGCCGCCGTCAACTCCGAGGGGGAAGTGAGGGGGGGATGTGGAAGGTCCCGAAACGCGTCCAACCAGTTTTGTTTCAGAGCATCGTCGAGGACAAACCCCGGGAGTGGCATGGGGTCTGTTGCGGCAGGGTCGATGCTAGAGTATAGCTCCCAGTCAAGAAGAAGAGCGGCGTGGTCAGAGCCGCACGAGTGGGCGAAGGAGACAACTGGGGTGGTGAAGGTGGAGAGGAACTCCGCGGTGAGGTTGGAGACGGCGAGGTCGAGGACCGAGGGTGTCCTGTTCGTCTGGCGCCAAGTGGGGACGCCAGGCTGGTTGAGAACCACCAAGTCGTTGTCCTCTATCCAGGTTTCCACCAAGGATGCCCAGCTCGAGGGGGTAGCCCCCGGGAGGGCCCAGAAATAAGAGGTAGTATTAAAGTCTCCCACCATTAGCATGGGGGTGTCGTCAGGGATGGGGAGGGCCAAGACATCTGTTAGAGCATGCCCCCCCCCCCCGTCGGAACGCAGTGATATACATTAACAAAGAGGGCCACATCATTGCCGCAAGAGACCCGGAAAGTCTGATGGGATGGCAACGAAAGAGCCAGGAGAGGAAGGAAGGTGAGACTGTCGAGCACGGCAGCAGCGACGTAGGTCACCACGCGGCACTCGCGTCTGTCGTCGAGCGGGGGCATGAAGCACCACCAAGCTCTATGTGCGACTGTGCCCAGGACAGAGGACCCCATGGGATCAGTATCCAAGCGTTGGGTTGAGACGGAACCCGCCCAGGGTTCTTGAATAAATAAAATATCAAACTCATTCACCACCTTGTGAAGCAGTCCATGAAGGAGGGTGTTACTCCTGTGAAGATTCACGGACAGCATACGTAAACGCCCGTCAGGCATTAGGCAAGGAAGGATCAGGCGAACTCATAGAAAGGGTGAGCATGGTGCGTTGGTCCGCGTGGGACATCGACATCCAACTCATCAAAGTGAGCGCATCCTTCGATAGGAGGAAGGTCCTCTCCGAGTCAGAAAGAGAGAGGTCAGACATGATATGGGCGCGGGTGGTGCGGAGACGTTCCTCCAGCATACTGGTGACGGGAGGGGGAGGGGGCTCCTGAGGGGTGTCGTTGTCGATGATAAAATCATCCACCCGAGCAGCCGCCAAGGCGAGCAGGTTAGGCGGGGCGGGGCGTTGGCTCTCATCTGAGGACGAGGCATAGGCATCAGAGGGGGGTGGTTGCCTGAGGCGCGAGACTGACGGGCACTTATCCGGTTCGCGGCAGTGGTGGCCCGTCGATTTCAGACGATGGTTCTTCGCGCAGTTGAGGCACTTCACCGGGCAGAGACAGATGCCCACCGTAGCGTGTAGGTGGCGGGTGGCGCATTTGGTGCCGTGCTCGTCCACGTTGTGTCGACCTCCGCAGACGTAGCAGATGACTACGGAGCCCGGCTTCGGGCAGCGGTCTGTCGAGTGCATGAGCATATGGCATCTGTCACATTGGCAGAGAGTGAGCTTAGAGACAAAGCGGCGGGCACGGGTCCGTGCGCCGAAGACGAAAGGGGGGTTCGAGGAGATGTCCTTCTCGAGGTTGCCGAGCGGGTCGTACACCGAGAAGGAGAGGGAGCCCTTACGGAGGGGGGTGCCGTCCTGGGCCATGATCGGATAGTCTTGCAGCCACTTGGGCATGACTACATAGTGGAGGCCGTCGTACATGGGATTGCGGATGATCTCCCGGTAAAGGGCCTCAGTAGACGGGAGAGCGTCGTTCTCGTCACGGTGGAGCAAAACGCCGTTGAGGACTATCCGGAGGTATCCCGCCTTGGGAGCAAGGGTGCCGGTCGGGTAGTCTCGGAGGATGGTGTGACGATGACAGAGTATGACGTGCGGGTCCGGATTACCCGCAAAGGTGAGGACTAGGTTCGGGTTTGCCTGGGAGCTTCAGTTCAATCTGCGACAAGTCCTTGCTGAGCTTACGTGCCACGGCGTCTGCCGAGACGGTAGGGCGTCAGGGGGCCGAGCCGGGGACTACGGGGATGATGATCGTCCACTCGCTAGAGTGGAGGCGTGTCTGGACCGGTTTGGGCGTTGGCTTTGCCTTGGGCGGGGCGTAGTGTTTGAGGTAGCGGTCCACAATGATCTCCTTGGTGATGGATTTGCCGAAGACCGTTTTCTTCTCGCCGCCGTCTATGCAGAAGTGATATAGTTCAATGAGCTCGTTGATGGGTTTCTGTAGCAACTGAGCTCGGGTGAGGGGGGCCTTGCGGGGTTTGTAACCCGCTGGTGGGGAGACCTCCCGCACCGAGGACGATCGGGAAGAAGAAGAGGGGGGAGTGCGTGGAGAGGCTCCCGCCACTGCCGCCGCGAAGGACTTAGGCGCGGGTTTTGCCTTGGGGAGTGACCGACCTCCGTGGCCAACCTGGTTCCATCCTATACCCCAGCCCACTGGAGCTGAGGACTCAGAGGCCTGGGGGGCGGTAGGTTCGGGGTGGGAGTCGAAGTGTGGTGGGGCATCGGCGGCCTCCGACATGCGGTCTCCCTCGTCCACGACGTCGTCGTCGGGCGTGGTAAGGGAGACTTCCAGTTGCCAATACCTGTAGATTGCTGTGATGTCAGAGGCGGTTAGTACCGCAGAGGGCTCGTAGCCCATCTTGAGATAGAAGAATCTGATAGACTCCTCGAGTAGGACGACATCGCGGTGTGACCCAACGTGGCCGGTGAAGGCGACGAAGGTGTCCGCGCGTTCCTCGTCGGAGGGCTCGAGCCCAGTAGCAATGTCAGCCACCACCAAGGCGATGGCATCAGTCAGTGACGTCGGCGCGGAGGACGGGGGTTGAGACTGAGGGAGAGGGCGTGACGGCGAGTGTCGACCAGCCTCCGGTGCCCCCCGTTGTTTTCCCTTTTCAACTGCGGTCACCCGGTTAAGGGAAGACACATCCGCAGGTAAAGTTACAGCTCCTTGCCCTCGCCCCGCAGGCAATGCCGGCGCGACCAGCGGTAATGCAAGGGGGGTCTTCGCGGCAGGTTTCTGGGCAGAGGGCCCAGGGGGGGCGCGAGCGCCCTGGAATGCACCGGTGGAAGGAACGAGGGACCCAGCTGACGACGTACCTCTGCCGAGTCAGTCACATTCCTGTCTGATCACTGCCTTCGTCGTGGGCGAGAGCCCCGGACCAACGTGTCCCTCAACCAAGGGGATCTTGACGGACTTCATAGCTACGGGCGCGGGGCGTTCAACAGCCGCCAGGCGAGAGTCGATGTTGTCCAGTCGGGAGGACAGGCCGTTGACAACTTTCCTGACGGAGGCGAGTTTGAGATCGAGCATGGCTCCTAGTTCTGCTAGAAGGGAGGTGGTAGGGTTAGTGAGCGGTTCATTCACGACCGCGGTGATAGAGGTCTGAGAGGTGGCCGGGAGGGCGACCTCCTCACGCATGGGCGAGCCAGCGGGTGGCAGGACTTGGGTCAGCTGAGCTTCCGAGTGGCGGAACTCATCTAGGACTAGGCGGAGGTCAGCTTCCGTCGGGATATACCGGACATCGCGGTCATGTTCGATATAAAGGAGGGTGTCGTAGATGTGGTGGTATCGGCGGAAGAGGAGTTCGAATTCGTCGTCGGGCATGCCCGGAGGGCGAGGCAGTGTCAGCTCGAAGTGTGAGCGGATCTCATTTACCAGGTGCTCCTCAGTCTGAGTTGGCGTGCCGGGTGGGCGGCCGTCGAGGGTGTCGTCAGGCGGGAGGAGCATGATTGCGTCGATCGTGTCCTGGCTGATTGTTAGGGTAGGACGTTCCCTTCTGTACGACTTGTACGTCTTGGACGGACAGAGGCAAGTATCGTTGGATGCTCAAGTTAAGAGCAAGAGTTCGGGTGGTTCACAAGTAGAGAGGAGGGACTGGAATGCAGGCACCCAGTGAAGGAAGTCAAGTCAAGTCCTGTTTATTGAGAAGGACTAATCTGCAGAGTAAGGTGGTTCCCTACAAGTATATATAGCTAAAAAGTACAATGAAGTCATTGGAGCATGGTGGAGCTGAATGAGGTCATAGGTAGGGTACAGTGAGGTCATCGGAGTATAGTGGAGTCAATGATGTCATGATGATGAGGAAGGCTATGCGATAAGTGGAATGAGTCACGAGTCAGATGATGGGAGGGTGCACAGTCAGAAGAAAGAAAAGATAGGTCCAAATTGTATCGTAACACTGATTGGATACGATGGGGTGGGTTGGGCGAGGTCGGCCTCCGAGAAAGAGGTCTTGGTGGGTTTCACAGTGGGTGGGGTGACCGGGGAGGCCGCGCGTGACGAACGTGACGCCGCACGTGATGGTGGGCGCGAGTTGTAAGGGTGTGGGGCTTGGCGAGCCTTCCCCTTCTTGGCCTTGGTGGTGTTCTTGGGGAGGGGGATCGAACGAAGGAGTTCAAGGTTGGCTTCCTCCAACTTGGCTTTGCGGGCCTCATTGTCGACCTTCACTTGATTGCAAAACTTGGAGTAGTCAGTATCTGCCTCGGCCACCCACTCCTGTTATTTCCTGGCAAGGTCCGCCAGGATGTCGTCTTTGGTACTGATGTAAAGGTCCCGACGAAATTGTTCTAGCTCGGTATTGATGTCAAGAGTAGCTGCGGATTTGGCAGCCTCGAGCTTGGCGTTGGCGACCATGGTGTCCACGAGGCGCTGGTGTTCCGCAATGCGGGCCTTTGCAGCCTCGGTGATTTCGGCCATGCAGGGTTCGATTGCTTCTGAGACGGCTTCCGCAGTGAGAACCCGCTCGACGGACTCCTTGAGAGAGTCGCGAGTACAGTTGAGCCACTCGATCTGTGACGCGGAAGGTGGAAAGGAGTCTTCGAACCTAGGGAACACAAACTCGTATAATTCGTCAGCAGTCACTGCCCGTTCCAGGCTCTCCCTTAGGAGGTTTACCAAGCTTAAACGGCGACGATCGAACCACTCTCGTACCTCACCTTCAAGGCGAGCGTTCTCACGGTTGACGATAGAAGAGTGTAATGCCGAGACGTCCTGGCCGCATGTCTTCAAGATGGACTTGTAATTCTTGTGTGAAATAACCGTGTTGGTCTTGTCTAGGCAACGGAGACAAATCTGCCATTCTCCCGGGTTAGTATCACTGTCCACGAGGTCACGCGTATCATGGATGAATTGCAACAGCGTGGTGCAAGCGTCGTGAAGGGGAGGCAGGACGTCCGTTTCTTCGACGTCGAAGTGGGTCTCTGTGGTATTGGTTAGCTTATGGGTCTTGGCAATGCCCGCAATGCCAGACGCGAGGACTTCCGTCATGACGTGGAAGAAGATTGGGAGGGCGAGGGGACCGTGAGGGGCCGTTTCTGTCTCTTCCTCCGACTGGGGAGGGCGGTTCTCTTCGGACCAGAAGCCCGAGGCCAAGGTGTCACGGAGGCGTTTCAAAGAGGCGAATTTGGCGGCGCCGTCAGCGTCATCGTTGAAGTCAGTGAAGACCAGGGGTTTGTCTATGTCGTAGGAGTGTTGCGGGACCACTCCAGGGATGTTGTGCATGGATTTTCTTCCTGGGGGGAGGGGTTCAGGGGGAGCAGTCACCCAAGCGATGAGCTCTTCAACGGCGAAGCCGTGGGGTGACATAGGAGTGAGGGGTGAGGGTGGTGGAGAGGACGATATGGCTTGTAGAGTATATTCAACAATGTACTAAGGCTACTATGCTGCCAACACCAAGTGGGCGAACCAAACAGTGGTGGTGGTAAGAGGAAAAGAAGGATGAACCTCGATTACTTCCATGGGACCATATCTTTTGGGCGCAAGTTTGGCGGTCGGGTGTGACATTCGTAAGTTTTTTGCTTCCAGCCAAACCTTGTCCCCTTTTTGGTATGGTTTGAACTTCTGACGTCCGCTCCTTCTGTCAAATAAAGTTTTCACCATTGATTGCGCTGTCTTGATTGCTTCTTGGGCGCGATCTCGTAATTGTTTCAGGTATCCTCTTCTTTCTTCTAGAATCGGCACCTCTCCCACACTTTCTTTGGTGATGTGTACCTTCGGATCAAACCCTATTAACAACTTGTAAGGTGTGAATCGAGTTGTTGAGCTAGGCCATGAGTTGTGAACAAACTAGGCCATGGGTAGCAGCTCACTCCAGTCGTCTTGTTGGTAGTTCCCATAGATTCTGAGATACTGCTCCAGCCACTGGTTTGATCGTTTGGACTGCCCATCTGTTTGTGGGTGATAGGCGCTGCTTATATTTTGCTTGATCCCCAGTGCTTCGCATAGCTTGTTCGAGAATTTTGATACAAACCGAGGATCTTGGTCACTGATGATTTTCTTGGGCACTCCAAAGTATGGAAACACATGTTGGGCATACAGTTTTGCCACTCCTGGCCCGTCAATAGTCTTGTTGCAAGGTAGAAATATTGCAGCCTTGCTGCAGTTGTGGTCAGTGATGGTAAGGACTGAGTCGAACCCGTTCGACACAGGCAGGTCAGTGATTAGATCCATTGCGATCGTTTCGAAGGGTTGCGCCCCTGGTTCAGTTGTTATGGGAAATGGAGGTGGCTTTGGTTGTGTGGTTCTAGGCTTTGTGTTTTGGCAGGTAGCGCACCCTTTTACGTACTGAGTGACGAGGTTTTTCAAGTTTGGCCACCAGTAATCTTGTGCCACAGCCCTAATGGTTCGTGATATCCCTGGGTGTCCCATGGTGGGATGGTCATGCATTTCCCGAACTATCTTTCTTTGGAGTTCGGGCTCTCCGGTGATTACTAGCTTCCCTTCGTGTACCCACACATCATTTTCCCTTGTGATGGGGTACCTTTTCTTCCATTCCTCAATGATGTGGGTGTTCTGGTTCCCTATTACAAGTTCTTCTGCATCAAGGAGTCTTACGGCTTCTTCAAACAATTGGTCTGGGAGTACAATGACGTCTTGGTTATCGTCGTCCCCCCTGGCCAGCCCTGGCCACCGTGAGAGGCCGTCAGCCCTATTCGTCTTCCCTGCTTTGTGTATTATCTTGAACCAGTATTCTGCCAGCCTAGGGATATATTGGGCTACTCTTCGGCTTATTTTATGTGGTTCTCGGTGCCACGGGCACACGTGACCCAGGTGGAGTGGACTTACCGGCTGACGGTGAGGGTCCGCTTACCGTGGGTAATTGTTACTTGGTTTGGAAAGAGACTGTGTTTTGTACCGCCGGAGGAGCCTGCCCCCACTTGGGAGGACAGTTACTATAATTAGGATTACTTTCTCACATGCGAGCGATGAAGTGTAGCTGTACAATACATGATCGATCCCATTCCTGTGCTACGTTGCTGTGTCACGTAGCTGTACCATGTTGCTGTGAGATGTTGCTGTGCGCGCTGCCGCTTGGTGGCGTTGGGACTGCTTAAAGGGGCTCAGTAGTACAGTAGCCTCATGTATTTAAGACGAACTCTTGCTGGGCTAAAACCTCAGCTTCGAGTTCTACCTTGTTCCTTGAATCACATTCTGCTCTCTACTCTTTGAGTATTGCTCTTGCTGCAATATCAAAGAGTCATTGATTGTGTGACGCTCTTAGCTCAAACCCTTATCTTATCTTCTTATCTCTATCCACTCAAGAAGCGTCTAAGTCTTCGACTTAGCACCTTTCACTCTATCCCACGTGACTACATCACGTGCCATTTGTGCACGTGATCATCTTACCGCATTTGTGCACGTGACTTGTTCACGTGACTGAACACCTGACAGCTCCCACGATCACGTGATCAGGGACACGACCGATATCTGTCACAGACATCTGTCGCGCACCTGATACCTTGGGCTTACCTCAGCCACCGGCCCGTGTGAGCCGTAACACTCGGTAGTATTTGAGGCTCTCATGGTCTGTGTAGATGGTCGTTTCGTGTTCTGACCCTGCCAACAGATGACACCATCGTTCTAGCCCCTTGATGATGGCCAAAAGTTCCTTGTCATAGATTGGGTATCCTCTTTTGGCTGCATTCATTGTGTATGAGTGGTGCCCGATGGTTCTAGCCTTTCCTCTTTCATCCTTCTGGAACAATATGGCCCCTGTGGCGTAATCAGAAGCATCTACTTCCAGGTGGAACGGTTGTGCGTAATCTGGTCAACACAGGTCGTGTCTATTTCTTACGCAGGCCTTTAGTGCCCTTATGGCATCTCGGCACTTGTCGTCCCAAATGAATCTAACCCCCTTTTTGATTAGTTGGGTTAGCGGCCTTATGATCTTAGCATATCCAGGTATGAATGGTCTCTGATACCCAAAGACCCCTAGTGCGCTTCTGACGTCTTTGACCGTATGGAGCTCCTCTGGCCAGTCCATTAGTCCATCAGCTTTTACGGGGTCCATTTTGACCTTTTTATTTTCTACTTCGATCCCTAAGTAGGCCACCTTTCTCTGCTCAAAGAAGCATTTGCTTGGCTTCAGGTATAAGTCCTCTTCTTCCAGTTGGTCTAGTACCGCGTGTACTATTTGTCGGTGCCTAGTCATGTCGTTTCCTGTTGCCACTAGCACGTCATCCATATACACAAAGACTTCTCCCGGATATTTGTTTATGACAGGTGTCATAACTCGGTCCATCATTCTTTGGCATGTGGTGGGTGCGTTACACATTCCGAAAAATAGTACTCTTGGCTTGAAGATCCCAATCGGTGTTTTGAACGCACCCTTCCATTGGTCCTCTTCTCGAATTCTGATGTTATTGTATCCATCCTTGAGGTCCATGGTGCTGAACAGGTGTTTTCCATGCATTTGTTCAAGTATTTGCTCAATCCTTGGCATGGGGTAATTGTCTCTTTCGGTCCATTTGTTTACCCGTCGGTAGTCTTGTATTGGTCGGTATTTGCCGTTTTTCTTCATTCGGAAGAATAGGGACACCGTCCATTTGGCGTCCTCTGGTTTGCAAGCTACAATATATCCCTTTTTGGTTTGCTCTTCCACAAACTTTTTAGTTTCCGCTAGTTCCCTTTGAGTTAAGGGGTATACTCGGCTGTTTATAGTGTCGGGCGCTCCAGGTTTTAATTTGATCATGTGATCCTTGGGTCGGCTAGGTGGGAATCGCCGCGAGGCTTCTTCCGAGAAGACCTTGTGATGCCATTGATACTCCGTGGGAATTTTCGGTTTCTCCCTTTGCTTGTGCTTGTTTGCCGCCCAAAGCGTGGCTGGGGATATAAACCCGATTTCTGCCTCATTCCTCCTTTCCTCCTTACCACCATCATCCCTCTCGTTGGGCTGTTGCCCTTCGCTTGGTTTTGTCACTGTGGCATTCCCTTTGACACCCAAGCGGCGAGTCGTGATGAGGCTGGTTTTTATTTCTCTTATTTTATCCTTTAGACGTTGTGCCCTTGTCAGAGAGTTTTGCAAGAGGCTGGTTTCAACAACCACCTCTTCTCCCTTGACCTGGTGTTTTTCCCAGTCAACGGTGGGGTTAAATTCCTTTAGCCATGGGTATCCGAATATAATTCGGTCCCCTCCTAAGTTGGTCACAAAGAATGTCTGCATGCCTTCCTTTTTCCCTTTCTTGATCCTTAGTCGGCAGAACCATTGAATGGTTCCTGCCTTGTTTTCCGTTCCGTCGATGTTAAACACCCTTCGGGGTTCAGTCATCATTCTTGTCCCGATTCCTAGCCTTATCAGGACCCTTGGGTCTATGAAGTTTTCAGTTGCTCCACTGTCGATTAGAGCTTGTTCGGCGGCAGTTCCTCTCCTGCTTTTGAAAGCAAAAGGCATGTATATCGTGTTCTTGGTGCTAATGTACATTACAGAGGATCCTACACTCCTCACCCATGCCACTAGGTGGGAGGACTTCAAAAACCCGAGACAAGGAGACGATCAGTAAGGGAGTCTTTCTCTTCCACAGTCAGGCCACTAAACTCTTTCTGCAGGCATTCCAACTTATCTTCTTCGGCTTCTTCGATGACACATGTCTTGGTGTACTGGGGTTTCACGTAGGGTGCGTTTCGGTTCTTCTTCTTTGGGCAGTTTCGGCTCATGTGCCCCTTTTCCTTGCAGTAGAAGCATTTTCCCTCCTTCTGCAACACCTTGCGGTCCTCAAGTGACAAGGCGTCCACTTCTACCGCGTCAACATCCATCGCATTTGGGTCGCGTCAGCGGGGGGGGCCCCTATTTCCCCAGTCCGTCTTTCCCGAGGGCATGATTCGGGTGCTGGCCCCAAATCCTTCGTGCCCAAAGGTGTGCCGTATTTCGAGCCAGTTGTCATGCATGGCTCTGGTGGCGTCTTGCCACTCTTTCATGGTTACAGGACGAGGGCTAATTTTGTCAATAATGGCCTTGTGGATGCTTTTCTGAAGCCCCTTTCGGAATAGGGTGATGGTCCCAACATCATTCTGTCCCCATCCTGTGAGGCTTCGCAGATGTTCGAACTCGGCAAGGTATCCATCCAGGTCTGACCCCTTCATTTTGACAGCCAGCAGGTTCTCATGTGCCCGCTGGCGGCTTCCAGTATCGACAAAGGCTCGACGGAACTCAGATTCAAAGAAAATCCACAGATTTTCATCGTTTGGGTGTATCGGATGGTGCGCCCTTTCTACCATGCTGCTTATCCTGGCCGTCATTCTGACCGTCCAGTCATGGACCCCAGTCCCTCGGATGTAGCTCAGGGCCAAGGCTACCCGATCAAGAGGGCATCTCATGGTGTCGTTGCGGTGATTGGCCAGCTTGTAGAGGTTGAATTTGTGGAGGAATTGGTCCAACTTGGTGCGATTTCCGTCAAACACAGTAGGAGGGTTGCCCTTTAGGGCTCCATTAGCACCTCCCGCTGCAGCTCCTTGACCAGCTCCTGGTCCTCCACCTCCTGGTCCTCCACCTCCTGGTCCTCCACCTCCTGGTCTGCCGCCACCTGGTCCTCCTCCTGGCCCGCCGGGTAGTCCGCCGCCTGCTCCTCCAAATGGTCTGCCACCTCCTGGCCCGCCACCACCAGATCCTCCTCCCCCGCCACCAGTTCCTTTGATTCCGCCCAAGTGTACAGTGTACTCGCGGGGGTTCCTGGTCCTGGTGATTGTGGTGGTGATGGTGCTCCCAATGGAAGTAAAGTTTCCTGCAGCACTCTTTGGCCGCTCCATAATAGCTCCTTCGGAGATCATTTTCCCTTTCCCCTTTCCTTCGAGGTGTTCCACTATCCCCTTTGCCAATGCAATGTCCCTTTCAGGGTAGTGCCCCGCAGGGGGCAGGGTTTCTCCAAACCCTTTGCTAGTGATGCTTGTTAACTCTTCCACCCCGCTGGCTAGAGCGCTCCCCATAGCAGTGTCGGCAGGTGCCAGTCCCGTGTCATGTCCAAAGACATGTATCCTTTCGGGTTCGCTCTTTTCTTGTTGTGCAGCTGATTCCCCACTGCTCTCCTCTTGGATCCTGGGTGAGGTGAGGTCTGTTACTTTTCGCTCAAAGTCAGGGTGCTGTATGTCGGTCGGCTCCCAATATCCTAAGTTGTATATGGCTAGGTCTTCAACCACTAAGTTCTCCGTGGTGTACCATCCTTCCTTCCCTTCGAAGGCCGTAAGGACATACCACCTGTTGTTGATCATTTCCACAGCTGCGTGGTGCCCGTTCCCCCAGTCCACTTCATAGCAGTTGTCTGCAGGGTCCTTGTATTTAGTCCATATGGCGTCCCCTCTGACGTGCGCGGGTAGGTCGTCTTCTCGTTGAGGGATTACCCTGGTTAGTCCCTCGATTTTGAGCCGGAGGCTCTGTGGGACGCGGTTGCTCATTGTAAACTCCGGCTACTACGGCTAGTTCTCCGGTTTAGGCTTCTCTGATCAGTCTTTCAATTAGCTGATCGGTTTCTCTAGCTTCTTTTAGGATAACCTCGGCCTCGTAGGTATCCTGGATTCGTCGTGCGTCTGAAAGCCTCTGGGTTAGATCCAATAGGCTTCTTTCGAGAGCAATGATGAGGCGGATGTGAGACATGGTTGTTCCGTGTACTAGATGTTGGATAGATTGTCGGCAACGAGATATAAGTAGTTCCGACAGTTTGGCTCAGAATGGGAATTCGTTGCAGAATATGTCGTGGAGTTCAAGGTTCCAAATGATGAGCTCGAAAATGTATGCCTTTTCTTCTTCATTTTCTTCGGCAAGATATCGGGTAATGAGCCCTTCAACGTGTTCAGTAATCCTTTCGTAGAGTAGCAATTGCTCTACTTGTTCAGGATCCAGTGTTGTTTGTTTCTTCGAGCTGTGCAAGGAGATGTTCTGCCCAGACAATTCTGATGGCAGCAGCGTCGGTTTCTTTGGGGGTTTCTGTGGTATCAAGGCGCAGATACACGTGTGCAATATATTCTCTGATGACAAGGACAAATGGGAGTCTGTTCTCAATATGGAGGGTGATTGGTTCGGTAAGGCAGTTGCTATCTGCCAGTTCGGTAGTGTCCTTGAGTTTGTTGTTCTTCCGGTGCCTTAGGCTCTTCCTGTGCACACGTCCTTAGTCCTCTGATATGGGCTAGGTATTCTTCGTTTAGCCGAGTCGCTTCCGTGACCAATGTGAAGACGAGGGCGTATATTTGAGTGTCAATGGCAGGACTGATTCCTAACCAAGTCAAAGATCTTCGGGCAATCCCGTGTAGGCAATTGATCTGGTTTTCTATATCGGCACGTGCCTGGAGTGTGTGGTGTCTTAGGTCCCAGGCAAGCGGGTCAGGTGGTCACTCCGTCTGTGGAGTAGGTAGCTTCGAGTTCTGTGTTACGGCTCACACGGGCCGGTGGCTGAGGTAAGCCCAAGAGTATCAGGTGCGCGACAGATGTCTGTGACAGATATCGGTCGTGTCCCTGATCACGTGATTGTGGGAGCTGTCAAGTGATTCAGTCACATGAACAAGTCACGTGTACTAATGCGGCAAGGAGATCACGTGCACAAGTGGCACGTGATATAGTCACGTGTGGTAGAGTGAAGGGTGCTAAGTCGAAGACTTAGACGCTTCTTGAGTGGAATGGGATAAGAAGATAAGATAAGATTTGGTTGAGCTAAGAGCATCACACAAGGGATTAACCCTCAGGTTCTATCACAAAGAACCAGTGGGTTATGAAGATACAGGAGTGTGATTCAGAGAACAAGGTAGAACTTGAAGCTGAGGTTTTAGCCCAGCAAGAGTTCGTCTTAAATACATGAGGCTACTGTACTACAGGTCCTCATTGAGCAGTCCCAACGCCACCAAGTGGTAGCGTGCATCGCAACATTGTACAGCAACAAGACACAGGAACGTAGCACAGGTGTTAGGGTAGGACGTTCC
>QLPC01003437.1:0-29498 GCA_003314055.1 Lactifluus hygrophoroides | reverse complement strand
TACTAGTACTGTAGGCTTCTTTGCCTCAACCTGTCCAAAGTATCACCCCACTGTCTCGACATGTACTGTGCCCAGCCGTGTATTGACACCCCACCGTGTTGCTAGCGGTCGTGGCAGCGACAACATCGACGACAATGCATATTCAGCCCATTCTCAGAGATGCTGTCTGTATCTTCTTCGTCGGCCACCCCTCCTGCGGCCTCCACTTCCAAGGGCACGCGACCCAATCCTTATAGCACACCGATGATGGAGTAAAGAGAGTCGCGGTCTTGCGGTTGAGTAAGGTTAGCAGCACATCTTGATGCTGTTCGCGACATGGAACATCGCCGGGCGGCTTGTCCCACTCACCGTATGACGTTGCGGGGGCAATAACCTCACGCATCGGGCATGCCGTTGTGCGGTATAGGTGAGATGGGCTTATGGAGAAACAGACTGGAATCTTATAAAAGGCAGAGGGTCCGGTCGTGTAGATCAAGCAATCTGAGAGCAATAATGAACTGTTTCGTTTTCCACGGCCCTTGGTGAGGATGTTGTCAATGGCCTGGTAAATTTTACAGTAAGAGGTCACACTGCCCAGCATTTACGATCTAATATCCACCTTTGTGTTCACACCTGTAAAAGCGATCTTTACTGGCATCGGCGTCCTCCTCATAGTTATATCTTTCGTGGTCCCTTCACATCGGATGGCTGAGGACCGTGACGTTGGGACGGACGGCCGGACGGAGACACGCTCATCGGGCTCATCATCAGGCACATCAAAAATTTCTTTGAATGACTGAAGGCGTATACAATATACCCAGGTGCCACCGACTGCGAAAACGACAGATGTCAAACATAAGATCATCGCTAAAGTGCTTTCCATCTCGGTCATTGTGACAGGAAACTAAGCAAGGACGAACAAGGAAGTCGATTCATTGCGATTGATTCCTCGATATGTCAAAGAAGATGGCAGGGGAGAAATGGATGCCGAGGATGAGGGGTTTCCCTGGTGAGATTGACTAGATACTATGAGGCATGAAGAGGATCGCAACGTACTGAAGCTGAAGCACTGATGGCTTTTACTGGTTGGAAAATGGACATCAGTCCCACCAGAATGTCTGGCGGATCTTCAAGAGGCTTCCTGAATGCCTAAGGACGAAACGTACGAGCCCGTTTCGACGGATATTTAACAGACAAACTAGGTCGCCATTGCAAGGCCCTACTGTAGCGATATACTAGCCGCTTGGCGTGAACTTGAAGTACCTTTATTCTAGCCGATGCGGGGGAGACTGAGAAGGCGAACGCGGATCAGCGGTGCGAGGGAGCTTTGTTGCGTACTCATCAGTGTGTACCTTCAATAAACCAAGTATGTTGCGACGTCTTGGACGTCCTTATTATTCAGACTTGAACATGAAACGTGCATACTCATACTGTATGTCTTTGTCGAATGTCGATTGGGTTTTTACTATGACAGACACAATATGTAGCCGTCATGCAAATCGAATGATATGGCAAGATGCACTGTGAGAATCCATTAATACAGATAGATACAAATGTTATCTAGGTATTAAATATGGTATATTGGTGCAAGGAAAAAGATCTGCTTTTTTGGATGGGTATCGCTATTGATATCAGCTCTGGTTGCTTCGAATTCGGGGCAACTCATCGATCGACTGGGCGATTACTGATAAGGAACTCCTCTAGTGTTTTGTGGGCAACGCTGCAGTTACCGAACAGTCCGGCCGTAGGGACCCCGCAGTGGGAGATAAAAGGTGTTTTGGGGGAGGGCAACGCAAGGAGGGTTGATGATCGGGGAATTAGAATATACGACTCTCAAACTTCCAATCCTGTCCCGCGAGATGTTGCTGGGGGACGATCGAGGGTAAGAACGTCGCTGCGGCCAAGGCGTTGTGTACATATCCCCTCGCCGCGTCCTTAGGATTCCACATTCCATAGCCCCAGGGTGCCTTCCTTTGTTTCCCCCGTCGTTTGCCGTCATGCGCATCGGTGGGCTCGTCGGCTCCGGGCCCCAGATCCGCTTGTAAACAGTGGGAATGCTTTGAATGGTACGCTTCTAGCTGGGACATGAAGCCGCGATTGGGCCGCACGATGGCGCGTTTTACGCGGACGGCTGCGAGCGCCTCGCGCGGTGTCATTTTGGTCGTCGCGATGAGGTATGCGATGATGACGGTCGCACTCCGGCTGATGCCCATGAAGCAATGCACCTTGGGTCGATGTCAGTACTAGATGTGATGGTGTCGATGTGTGTGTGTATCACGCACCAGAACGCGATTACCGGGACTCTCCGCGAGGGCGCCGCGAATGAAAGACGTCGTCGCAGGGAGATGCGAAAGAATATCTTCATTGACATAGTCGGACACAGGGACGTGTAACGTGCGCAACGGGAGGGAGGGCGGGAAAGTTGGCGCGTCCTCCATGACAGAAACGACGTGGGTGATTCCGAGGTTGGCCAGTTGGATCACGTCGCTGGCAGTCGCAAGACAGGTTAGATACAGACGCGGGGCTATTTTGCTGGCTGCGAGTTTGTTCCTGGTTGCAGAGTGATCAGGTGGCATCTTAGGTTGCTGCGGGGTGGAAAGGAGGGAGTTTTGGTGTTGATAGAAGGATAACTCGAGGAAATCTGCTTCGAAATTCATGAGGATGTGGGGCTTGTACTGTACGTGCGGTACGGGGAAGGAAAAAGACTTTATATAAATTCATACTTACGAGTTGGCACAGCACGGGCACAGCAGGCACCTGCGGATCTGCAACGGGACATGACTCATGGTTGTGATCTTACTAAGCTAAGTGTCGAGTCAGGGAAAGCGAAGCGAGATGTGCCTTTACGTTTCTCCGAGCGAGTTCGACACGACGGTTGGAACGATCTGGGCCACTCAAGCCACGTCGACGCGACGAGTGTTACCAATTGTGGGCGTTCAATAACCCTTTTTTAGGTGTCAGAGATGGCGCAATTTGATTTCCCTGAACGTTTATGGTATACACACTACAACACATGTGGGAAACCTCCAGTCTATCGGTTCGGATTTGGAGAGGAATTCGAAGGTTCCGCGGGTAAAGGGTTCGCGATGGTGCTCGAACTGGGCCCTTTCTGCGCACCCCCCGTCAACTTGCGAATCACCTCCGCAACATTCTCCCCAAGTCGACGTGTACGAACGTTCCCTCGTCCACCTTGCACCTGCCTTGCATATTCGTCCAGCTGTCGTCGAAACCCTATATTCGGGCACACGATACACCGCTTTGCCCTGACAGCAGTCAGCGCCTCCTGAGTTGTCATTCTCGTCGTAGCAACCAGATAAGCGCACACGACCGTCGCACTTCGGCTGATGCCCATCATGCAGTGAACCTGATGATTTGATCAATTGAGAAAAAAGAGTCATCGCAAAAGTAAATCATCAGACAACTGACTAGGACACGTGAATCTGAGCTTTCCGCCAGCGCATCGCGGATGAACGAAGTGGTAACTGGTAGATGCGTCAGAATGTCTTGGTCTGAAGCGTCTGAGAGCGGGATATGCAAGGTCCGGAGTGACGGCGTCTGTGGGAGCTTCGGTGCGTCCTCAATGACCGAGACGATGTGCGTGATTCCCAGGCTGGTGAGTTGTGCCTCATCTCGTGCGGTAAAGAGGTCGGTGAGAAATAATCTGGGGATCACCTCGCTGGCATTGCGCCTGCGGTCGAGGAGCGAAGATGGGCTACGTTGTTCTCTGCGTTGTTGTGCTGCAGAAAGGAGGGACGTCTGCCATGATGGGACGGTGAATGAGAGCATGTCGAGGGGAAGGAAATTAGGGATGATGGTGGTTCGTGGCAAGAGTAAGGACAGTCTCCCGATCAGGATGTGGCATGGCAAGGACGCCCATTATGAGGAACTCTTAAGTGTATTGTGGTCTTCCGGATTTCGCTCGCGGTGCTATGTTGGTCCCGTCAGGCACAACTAGGACACCGTGACGCTCGCCGGCGGAGGGTGTTCAATACGTAATCACGCCCAGCCCAACCCCACAGCTCTGACGGAACCAATGCAATCGCGACAGAATAGTTCCAGTTGTGGAAGATACGGAACTCGAGCACTTGAGCGCTGTATCCAAGCGCTTTCCATCACTATTATAGGGTGCGTGCGCAGTCTGTCGCAGTAAAGTTTCACATCGAACCCATCGAAAAGTTTGGGGTGGTACACCTCCTTATTCGAAGTCGGCGGTGTGTTCCTGAACTCAATTTCACGTCTTCATACAAACTGAGATTCTTTCCGCAGTTGGGTGGTTGGCCCGTCATAAGGAACGCCACGTTGCGGCAGGTCAGCTTTACTATCCTGGTGACAACCCTGGATTCCCCACTGAGACAGGGTCTCTTCAAACAGCGATTTATATGACGACCGTGGGGGTACTCTTCCCGTTCCTTGCTGTGATATATCTACACGTTTGTTCAGGCCGTGCTACGCACAGCGTCCCAACCTATATAGCTCCCGAACCCCATTCCATTACTGAGCCCTACGAATGCCGCTCCGACGGAAGTTTCAATTTCTGCGTCAAGGACAATTGTAAGATGCGCTGGAAGCCGCCTGGAACGCACCATTGCTCAACGTGTGGCGTGTGTCGCCTGGGGTTTGATCATCACTGTCCTTGGGTAAGCGTGTTGAACCCCATATAGTATTGTAACCAGTTGATACCTTTGTTGTCAGCTGGGAAACTGTGTTACCACCAGACGGCTAAAAACGTTCCTGGCCTTGCTTGTCTTGACCTCAATCACCATACCTCTTGCCAGCTTGCCGGTCTTGCCGATCCTAAGAACGCACGTCGTTGCTGCGCTTGCGGCATCCCATGCGGACCCTTGGGCGACGGATGTATGGTGGGATCGTCCATACTCCTGGATATTATTTGGTGGCCCGCCTGGACGTTGGGCCTTCGGAACCCTACTCGGCTTCCGGACGCTTCGGGCTCGGCGCGCCCACGAACCGTGGCTTAGTGGCGCTCTCATAGCACAACCGCATGCCCGCGTGGTTCTCCTCGTAGGCACTGCTGCACTGTTATGGCTATTCGCAGTTGTGCGTATTCCGATGTCCCACATGATGAAACCCCGGATTAATGTGCGCTTTTGTTGTTGTAGTCCATGGCAATCGTTGTTGCCGCGGATGTGACTAGAGGGCAAACAACTCTTGACAGCGTTCGCCCTCGCTCTCCTTCGCCCCGCACGGGAACGACGGGCCGACTTTTTACAGACCGTTTCGTATGTATACCCTATTGGAATGGACTGGGGCCCGTTTCTACTGCAAGTACTTCTGCTGTCGATATAACCCCTGCCACGCAAGGGAATAACCACAAATCTTTGGATGGACATCGCATCTATCCGATTCCAACCAAGGAGCGCGTCTACGATCTCGGTTGGCGTAAAAATTGGCGCCGAGTATTTGTTCAATCACTATTTGACGATGGCACTCCTTATCAAGGGTGAGTTGTTCCTGGAAGACGTAACCTTATCTTATCTGACTGTCTCTCTCTAAGCACCTATGAGTGGCCAAAATTCAACCCAGCAATGATTCGACACATGTTGGACTCCGAGAACTTATGTGATAACAACCAATTAAACGAGCGAAATTCACACTTGACATTCTCCTACGATACGCCAAAGTGAAGTGAAAATGTTTATTTAATGTTGTTCTGTTCACCTCCAACCTCCAAATACCTGCACAATGCATCGAGCATGTTTCATGTTTGACCTGCAATACGAACTCTTTGCTATCTGGTTGTGGCGTGGAGTCGCCGAGGTTCACAAAAAACGAATCGAACCTTGGCAACACTATTGTGGCGTGTCATGCTTTCATTAGGGTGGGGTGCCTGACGGATACGTAAACCAAGACTGCATCGGGGGTGTGGAAAAGGAAAGGCGCTCTCACCTTTATTTCCGCATGCAAGTGTCGGCCAGAACGAAGAGTTTTCTCCTGCCAGGCACGCGCCGTTCCAGAGTTCGGGACCATCCGAACCGGACCACTCGCTGCAAGATACTTCTTCGTAGTTTCCAGTCAGCGCACCACGACCCGACGGGAAGAACTGGTGCGAGGCGCCCGAATCAGCGCACAGATCGAAACTGTTATTGAGTGTGTTTTTTTTGTTCAGAACTTTGACCACCCTGACGAAAGAGAGGGGGGAAAAAAGCATAAACACGCACTGCGCGATCATGTGAACGTTGTTGAGGGGGTTGGCGGTTGACTGGCCGCACCACATCTCGTTTCCACCGCCAGGGCACAGATCGGTAACTTTCACGACAATGCTGTTGAACGGGCCAGTGTAGCTGGGCGTGTACGGGTCACCCGTCCCGGTTATTTTGAAGCAGCGTCCGCAAGCATCACCACCTCCCATGCCACCCGGAGCACCGAATGACAACTGGTTCATAGCGGCCGTGAAGCCATTCCCGACTCGACCGCATGCTGTCGAGAGAGGTCGTGCGCTTAGCATGGACTCCCACGGAAGCAACCTTTAAAAGACAAAAAAACAATCTTACCGGGGTGTTGGCAGCCGTCGTACGTCGTGAAGGACGCGTTGCCCTTGGCAAGCTGCACGTAACCGCCAGAGCTAGACTGCCCCCCGCCGCTGCTGCTCTGGCTAGGCTTCGCACTGCTGCTGCTCGGGCTAGGTGTGGCTTGGCTGTTGCTTGAGCTGGGGACTGGATATGAGTTGCCCGAGCTATGATATGCACCACTGTTTCCGGAGCTAGGCTGCGGCTGCACAGCGTCGTTGCTCGGGCTGGGCTGCGTGCTGCTGTAGGGTGTGGCGTAGGGTTGGACTGGGTGGATACTCTTATGCCTGTGCCTGCAATGGGACGAATGCTCCGTAGCGCCGGAGACGCTAGCAGCCAGAATGGTGAAGACGATAAAGAAAAGAGCGGATTTCATTGCGAGGCGGGTATCGGTCGATGTCGTTGGTTATTCTTCTTTGGCGATTTGGGTCTTGCCTTTATATGTGTATGCCCCCGGTCGCGATTAATGATTTATCCATCCGTGTTGCTTCAGTCATTTTTTCTCTTCCCTCGTGACGAGTGGTTGCGCTTCTCGTGGCGACCCTCTTTCGTACTCGTATGCGGTCGTTACTATGGTAGGGACTCAAAAAAAATGATCTCACCGTTATATCCAGCCGTTGCCACATATTATAATAGTAGAGGGTTCTCCACTGTAATGGGATCCGAGGCATCGGCCCCGGATTTATATACGATGGATACGATACATTGGATGGCAACGTCGCCGACTAACTACTGTATCATTACCGCAGATCCATGGGGTGCCTGACGGTGCGCAGTCAAGAACGTATATGCAGTGGTTCAAACTCGACTCTCGGATGTCGGGAAGTCGCCTGACGAATAAAGGAATCGCGCGTCTGGGCATCTCTCCGTCTCGGACTCGCAGTACTTTTTCCGGTCTTAGTAACGTAATAAACGCCAACGTAAGTTGTTCGTATGCGGACAGGCAGATCGCAGACACCTTCATCTCACAATAAACGCATGCGCCTCTTATCCATCACATTCTGATGCTGATGGAGGGAAATAAACACAGATATTTGCATAGAATTAAAAAAAAAAAAGGAGGGTTCAGCTACAGTAGAAGTTCAAAGATACAGTACTGTAAGATTGTATTTCGCGGCGTACTATTAGATGTGTTCTACATGTGGCTTAATCTATGGCGGCGTCAAGATGGAAACCGGAAACCGCTATATCGAGGGCTGAAGAAAATAACGTAGCTGAAGAGGAAAGTATGTGATAGAGCGAGGTCATTGAATGCACGGCGCATCATGCATCATACGCCGTGACATTGCACCCCATTGAATCTCTCAAAATTTCAAGCATGACAAAAACGTCTTCTATCCCCGTACGATTAGAGATAAAGCCCATCATATTCTAGCCTCTAAACCTTGTCCAGAATGGGAAGACGAAGTCCAGATTGCCCACTTGCCGGCGAGATGGCAAACCGCGGTGCCCGAGGATGAGAATTTACTGGTTTTCACAATGCAGATGATCGCGCCAGACCATAGTATGTTAATTGATATGCAATGAGTTAAAATTTCATCCAATACAGGAGCTGTGGTTCCAAAAGTTAGGTGTTGCAACTTGCAACTTGATATTTGTCTGCACCGGGGTGGGAATGTTTTCCTTGTTTGCGAACGAAAGCAACGAGTCGGCAGTAATACTGCACCACTGTCGTCGTCGTCGCAATGCAGAGAGCCCATATCTCACTCGCTTCTGTTCGCCCTACTAGCCAGACGAGGGAGATAAGTTTCTGTTTCCAGGTCAACAGGACGTGTGTACGACCTCGTATCCCATGAAGACGTGCATTTTTAATATCCGGCGCGAGGAGTTCGTGATGCGCATACTATTCAAGTGGTGGTTATAGGACTGTGGCATAAACTGTGGTGCTGATGACAATGCCTGCTTACAAAGTCCAGTTCGTCCCAAACCTTTTCATTGCACGTGGAAGGTGGTCAGAAGACCGCCCATCATTCGCATCTCTGTAGGCCTGCTAGTGAGCAGATTTGGAAGAGCACTGCGAGATCGACGCTCCTCTGCTGTCACAATCATCGGGCGAAACCATTAGCTTCGCCTTCAAGGTAAAGTTTCGGTAGCGAGCTATCAGTGAATTACTAGCGATCAGGAGAACTCGGGGTTATGTAAAGACTTTCGAAAGCGAAAGCGAGCCGCAGCAGGGCGGGAAGCGCTTCAAGCGCGTGGTCATCACAACCTCCTTGGCGACTGCGCACGCGTCGGTGTTGCCCCGAAAAATGAGCGGTATCATCAGAATTGAGAGCAATCCTTTCTCTTGTTTGTGAATGTCGTAACATTGTTAGCTGCTGACTCTTCCAGTACCGGCATGCCCCTCACTCTTGCAAGGGAGCACAGAATAAAAAATAGTGCCTGGCGAAGTCCGCAGGCAGCAGCAAGCACCGCTAGCGAAAAAAGCTTCTTTTATCGATCCGCGATAAGAGATACCTAGTTTCCATGGCTAGGCTTGGTTGCGGGTGCTATTCGGAACGAGACGGAGATATTACAAGTAGTGTTATTTCACAGACATGTCAACATATAGCATAGGTGGAAGCCAAGTGCGGCCCGGTACATTTGGGCGCGTACGTAATCAATTCCGTCAAGCGGCTTACGCGACTCGTGGCAGTGCGGCAGGTGCTGCGCTCCTGGGAAACGGTGTGGATGGGCGGTTGACTCAGTTCACTGGGACTTTGATTTGGCACCGTTCTACTGCGCAAGGATGAGTTACGAACCTGGCCCTTCATCAAGCTCCGATCGTCCAGACAAGCCATTAGTCGTGAAGTGCGAATACAATTCCCATCGCCAGAAGCTCAGTTTCAAATCGGCGCGATTCTGCACTTACGATGGCCTCAAGGAGAAGGTTCTGCCCCTCGTTGCTCTTGCTCTCATACTGAATCACTGTTCTTAGATCGAGGAACGCTTTGACCTGACTGCTCTCTCCTTCTCAATACAATGGAAGGACGATTACGGAGAGCAGAACGTGATTGAAAACGAAAGCACATTGAACGACGCTATTGACTACTACCATTCTGGCGATGAAATGTCCGTCACTTCATCAGGTTCCATCTTTCTATCCCGCAGCTCTTCGCGGCATCACAGGATAACGATGCACGTCCAAATTCGTCCCGATTATGACGGGCCCAGTCTCTCCGATACTTCCTCCTTGGCCAGCAGAGAGGACCCGTTTGAAGGAAGCCAAGTCTCCTTTTCCGCGGGCGAGCTTTCTAGCCCTCCCCAGGAGGACGATGCCGTGACAGTGAGCTCGAAAGACACCCGTGGCGCGCCTCGTCAGGGCAGATCCGATTCATCCTTGATCAAGAAGCTTTTGAATACCACTTCACGCGCTGGATGCAGCTCCAGTCAAATCCGGCCACTGCAGAAGCCCTCCCGCTCGCGTATACTCAGCTTTAGCTCTCGCATGTCATCAGTAGAAGAAGGAGCGACTGAGAGTAGTGCCAGAGATCCACGGACAAACGCAAGGAGCTCGGACACCCCAACTGATACAGAATTGGCATATCCAGCTGACCCATCAGCTGTATTTGAACGTCTTAGACTGGAGGACCAGCAGAGGCCTACTCTTTCCCATGAACGTTCTATGCATCTGAGGCAGGCTTGGATACGGGACCAAAACACCCTTCGGATGAAAGCCACGTTGGGCGGAGTTCCCGCACCTTCCATAAGCGATGACTTCTCCCTCAACACAGATACTCCTTTTTCCGATGGGGACTGCGACATCTTGCTTCAAATGGACGAACGTGGAAAGCCCTATTACAACTATACTGGTTCTGGTCCTTCTGAATCTCCCGGTGATTTGGATTACGAAGTCGTGAGTGTGGATGTGGATCAACCTAGTAAGCCAAGCCATATATCAAGCACTATGAATCCCCCTTAACTGAATTTCACCCATCCGAACAATGGCACAGACATCCCTCACGAGCTTCTAATACCAGAAGAAGTCACTGACTGTTCTGAATGTGGGTGTATCCTCGACCAGATCAAATACGTCTGTACGACCTGCGGCGAGAAGACTGCCACATCACGCGCTGTGCTTGCAGCAGCATCCGCAGCGGGTGAAGGGATAGGAAAGAAGCACGCCTCCCCTAATCACCACCACCATGGGTATTCTTCCGAGTATGAATTACAGGAGCCAGCTTATCCCCCTCACGCCCATCGCAACCCAGTTACGTCGCGCTCCCTCTCCAACAGTCCCAACGCATCCGTGTACTCGTCAAACTCCAAGCCCTTACCTGCGTTACCTTGCACGTCGCCCACACGAACGATATTCGGCAAAAGCCTTGGCTCACAATCGACCTTGGTCCCGCCAAGTTCCTCGGGGTCTTCGTCTTCATCGACGCGCCCTGGATATGAACTCTGCGCCACGTGCTTCGGCCCGAGAGATTTCGGCGTTACTCACTCATTATCTGGTGGTGTGGAAAGTCCAAGTTCACCAACATTTCCCCAAACTCCGCAAGAATTCTCAATCGCGCGTCGGACTGCACCAAAGCAGAAAGGGCAGCTCCGCCATGCATTTGTGGAACAAATATGGGGGTTCAGCGGTTGGCAGGAAATTGGTGAGCGCGCCTCTTTGCTGTAATCTAAGTTCTGTACGCTGAGTGCGCAAATCTATGACCAGAGCAAGACAAAACATTGCATCACTGTTCTGGATGTCAGTCGCCGCTCTCAGGAATTCGGTACAAATGCTGCGGGTGCGATCTTTTCACCCTCTGCCGAGCATGTTACAGGTGCGCAATTTGGGTTCCTTGAGCCTTTGACTTATGAATGAACACCACAACGTCGGACACAGTGACGTACACAACATCCACCCAGTCCACCCCTTCCTGGAAATGAGAGTCAACGTCAGGCCCGTGTTCAGATCGCACAACCTTCCGGAATTATCGAATGGCGCTGGAACGTACGAAAACACAGATGAGCCTTGTAAGTAGTCCATAGTTTTTCATGGTTGGCGCTCACCATTTTGCAAGCCCTCAAGCACCCCGACGTTCAATGTTTCAAGTAGGTGATTTTCGGGTATTTCGATACGTTTCTTACTGATGCCACGCGTAGTTGTCAGCAGGACATTGTCGGCGCTCGATTCCGCTGTGTCGATTGCATGGCGATAGACCTCGACATCTGCTCAAACTGCGAGACTGCCGGTTTGCCCGGCAATCTTGATGCGTCAGATGGCGGGCACAACTCTTCTCATATCATGTTGAAGGTAAGGGGCCCTTTTCTGTCCTGTGACAACTCGCCCCGTGCTGACGACCAAGGGAAGATACCTGTGCCTCTGAACATGCATCAGGTGCAGCACGTTTCGCAGCGCGCTCACGGACTGCGGCACGGCCGTGATCGCGCCAACTTGCGCGGTGCGTCACCCATGATGCGTTCAAGTCCCGGAAGTGTCTCTTCGATTTCTGGGGGCACTGTTTTGTATCATAACGGAGACACGACGGGTATAGAAGATGACTATATCCATCTCGAACGCTGCAACTCATGTGCCGAGGTTCGTCTTCTTGCTTATTCCCTGGGCGATAACTCTGAATCTTTCCGCACCACAGCCCATCGTCGGCACCAGGTACCAATGCCTCAATTGCCCCTCGAAACCCCATTCGTATAACTTGGTGTGTTATGACTTTTCTCACCTATCATCTCTGAATTCACATTCCTTACGTTCGCGACATAGTGCTCGGACTGCGAGTTAAAGTCGTACAAAGTCCACGACCCGATGCACACGTTCCTCAAAATTCCTCGGCCAGTGGACATCCCCGATCCTCTCGAGTCAGAATTCCCCATTATCCCAGTCTTGTGCGTGGAAAGTTTCATCGTGCGATAGATAGATATCATCTGATCCCACCCCGTTCGCAGATATCGAGAACCTGCTGGCCCTGCTCCGGGTTCTCCTTTTGCAGATATATCGGGTGATCCTACGGGTACGTAACGGATCCCTTAATTATCGCTCATTCTCAACATCATCTGCGCTTGGGGTTGTATTAGCCTATCTCAAGAACCTCACGCATAACTTCGCTCTTTGCGACCGGCACATAACACCCATTGTCGGAAAGTGGTTCCGCTGCGCCTTCTGCCCCAAGGACCTTTGTGCAGATTGCGAAGCCCTCGACTCGCATGATAACACTCACGTGTTCCTCGTGTTCAAGGCCCCCGTCGACGTAGGAGCATTCAGGTACGCCTTTCCTTTATTCACAGAGCTCTTGCTGATACGTTCCTGGCAGACATTTTGCTGATTTAGAAAGTACAGACGGAAGTCCACCGGTATTGCGAGGAAACATTTACTACCCACAAGACTGAGGCTACTCTTGGGATCCACCGCTGCTATGGCTATGATTGTCTGTTTGTACTCGCTATCTATCTATCTCGGGATTTCTGTCACGCACAACGCAATGTACTGTACTCATATTACAACGAAAATATATGACATGAGCTAGCCCTTCTTGAACCCTACAAGATTGTTAGCGATGCGGATAGGTGTTATGAGCAAAGGCACAGACTCACCGAGACGACGCCGTTCGTAGAACAAGTCGGTGCGGCTCGCACCAAGGTTGACGATCTTCGGACAGCCATCACGGTCTTTCTCCAAGCGTGTGCACTCTGCACAATAATATGCATCCGAGATACCTAAATGGGTTGACGAGGGGGACCACATGGGTCAGCAGAGCCAAAGAAGGTGAGGAAGGGAAATGGTCGAGCGTGTGAGGGGAAAAAAAAGAACAAAATTTCTCACCTGGTGATCCACAAATGATGCAACGTCCCCCATACGTGCCGAAATTACATTCGTCGCAAATCCTCACGAGCGTTTCTGGACGGACGTATGAGTCGCATACGGGACTGGTACCATAAAGGATTGGGTGATCAGCCACGAACGAGACCTCTCTCTCATCCCAAGGGGGAACGATAGGACAAGAAAAAAAGACAACTCACCATTTTCCGTCACACTTCTCACAGAGACGACCAATAGCTAGATACGAACGTGTTGGTCCTGTTTCGGGGGACGGACAATCGCCAAGTGAGGCACTTACCTATTCCTGGCTGGCGTCTGCACATAATCAAATCTACGCGTAGGTGTGAGAAAAAAAGGACTGGACCTCATAGAGAGTATGGACGCACCGGGATGGTGTTTGGACATGGTGGTGGGAGTGAGAAATGAATCTGCCGCTGACAGATGTCACCTTACGCGTACAAAAGATATCTTGCTGACTCAGCGTCGTTCATGCAGTAAGTTGTTCTAATAGAATAGACAGCAGACAGCAAACTGAGCAGACTACACATGACAATAGAGTTCTACCACGAGCACACATTCGAATTATCTCTCCGTCCATGCACCTAACTGAGCCTTTCCACCACTACGATAGATGGAAGCTTCCAACTCCTTCCTGCATCGCCACTTGCAACTTCTCTACCATTACCTCCTTCGAGCTATACTCTGGTAATTTCAGGTAGTTGACGCATGTCATTACGCTTGGCAGATAATCATCCGCCTTGAGCGGTGCCTCGTGAGGCTTGCGTACCACCGTCAACGGCGGGTTTAGTCCACGGAAGCCTTTCAGGATGCATATCAGCAAACATCATGTAGAAAGGCGAGATGCTAACCTCCTATGGGAAGTTTTGGGCTTCCAGTGAGGAACTGGAGATACTGCCTGCGTGTTGACACATCGAATTCAGACATGATTTCAACCAGGCTGCGGATAGTTCGACTCTCGACGTTGAATCCATGGTCTGCCTTGATTGCTTCATTCAATGCTATACAGGCATTAAAATCTGGGTGCGTCAGATACAGAGAAGCGCTCACTTTCAATGGACCAGTCTTCCTCAGCATTACCGAATAGCATCACTAACTCGTCAAGGGCGAATGCCTGAAGGTCGGTGATTGGGAAAACTTTTGAGAAGCCCTCTCGGAATGCCTTGGCCTGTAGCTTGGCGCCCTGTCCGATGATGGCCTCAATAACCTCCGCAATATATTCCTCAACATTTTCCGAGGTCACACTAATGTTCTTTCCGTTTGGCTAGAAAGCGGAATTCAGCTTTGTTAAGTCAGACATGGCTGGAAGAACCAATTACCCTCAGCTCAATGTCGTATCCTGGAATTGTAAAGTCTAGTGCCAGGTCTTCAACATCGACTTTCTCTTTCAAGAGCCTCTGCAACTGCCATCGACATCAGTGAAAGCCAGTGAGTAGATTTTGAAGGAAAATCAACCTTCTCTAGAGGCTTTGTGGATGCCTTGAGGGACCTTAGCTTCTCCAGTGATTTCGCCAATTCTTCGTCAACAAGCTTTCTTACAGGTCAGTGCTAAGTCCAAACGCTACGGTAACAGGCGTACCTTCAGCGACTCGATAGTGAGCGGGACATCTTCCCCGAGTGCGAGCTTGAGGAACACTTTGTTGAACGACATATCGATGATGCGGGAATCCAACATTGCCTTTGCTACGAACTGCCCAATGACACGAATGATATGCGTGCGCTTCGAGTCACCTTCGTTCGCGATGTCCTCGGCGCTGATTGGTGCAGGGAACAGTCCTCGGGGGTGGAAGACATAGGAACCCGACCGTAACGGATCATCGTCGCGCCAAATCTTCAGGTCACGCCTTGCAAACTCACGCGACACTAGGGCATAGAATTCTAGCGTGGGCCCGAGACCCGTGCCGACCTCCTCAAAGTACTCCACTTCAAGGATCGAAGATGATGACCCGTACAGTTCGAAAACCTTCATGGCACTCTCGAGAATGTGTTTTCGCGAGATCCGGACCTTCTGTCGCTGCAGACGACCAAGGAAACCAACTCCGTCGTCTCTCCGTGAGGTGTCCTGGGAGCGAGTTTGTTGACTCTGCCATTTGAGAATAAGGCGGGCATAACCGAACGAGGTCGACTGCAGGAAGTTGTACCGCGTTGCGAAGGGGAATAAGAAGGGGAAATGCTGGGGCAGGTCGAGCGCCCAATCTGGGAGGCATTGACTACGATTCTCGATTAGTAAGGTAGCCATTTCTAGGACAAGTTATAGACTTACCTTGCAACGATCATAGGCTCTTCTAGCTGACGCGTCAACTTGGCCGACAGTTTGTTATTCACAAATGCTGACTCAGCCAGGCTGCGGTTCGGATGGTGCTGCCGCTCGGCCTCTACAACGTTCAGTCTATGTAGGACTCGAAGCAAGCGCAGGATCTTGGCGTGAGGGGCATCCTCCGGAAGTGAAGATAATGATGGAGTAGGGGAGCGACTTCTTGCGACCGGCTCGGAGCTCTCACCGCTACCTCCAGCAGGTCCTGGGACCTTCTTGAACTTGATAGTGTACACTCCTTGCCATAATAAATGAGGGGGCAGCGCTGACCCTGACCCTGCCTTTTTCTTGCGGAGTTCGTGTTGATGGATCGCACCATAGATGGTGAGGTCGAGGGGCAATGGGTGGTCGTCCATAGAAAATTCGAGGTGCCAGTCCGTTTGCTTGGCCTTGAGCGCAGATGATCCCTTCCCTGACGACCAGCCTCGTGATGCTGACCCCTTCGAACTACCCGGAGCCGCTGAAGGAGTTCCCACACTTGTTCCCTCCGGAGTCTGCGCCTCGATCTTGGAGCCATCTAGCCAGCGGGGGGTCAGTGGGCGATCAAGAAGGAAGCGTGAGCAACTACGAACCATCCATAACCGACACAGCCACCACCTTATCTGCAGATACGCTATCGGGGTCTATTTCGTCGTCAAACACCTATAATCGACGTCACCTCAAATTGACCTTTGTCATGATTATTAAGGAAGGACAAACCTCAGCTTCTACCTCGTCATCTGTGAAATCCGCAGTGAAGTCGGGGTTGTCGCCGAAATTATCCTCGCCCGCGGCAGACATTGGTGGCTCTGCACTTGGACTAAGCGGAGCTGGTGGGTGAGATGGCCCGGCTTCCTCAGGTTCTGCGGCAGATTCGCTCGTCGCCGCAGCCGCAGCATTTTTCGCGCTCAGTCGCAGGCTACGTCTGCGCTCGACAGTCGCCGAAGGGCCTGCTGACGTGCTAGCTTCTGGCTGCTCCGGTGGTTTGGTGGAAGAAAAACTCCCTGATGTGACGCCAGCGAGCGCTGCTAGCATACCACTGAGGCGCGATCCGCTGAACATCAAGCCAGAAACACGAGGCCGGAGGTAGTCATGTAGAGCCTGGAAAGTCGCAATGGCATGGATAGATACAACGATGTTGTTGAAGTTCTTTGGGATATCGGGGCCCTCAGCGGCAACTAGGCGCAGGCGCAGCTGCCGAGCTAGGAGTGACGGTGAGCTGCTTCGCTTTGAATCTATGAGGACTATAAGAAAGGAAGTCGCCTGTATGATTGCGGTCAACTTACCGTCCATGCCTTGAGTTACGGTGACGACATCGAACGCCTCCATCCTCGTCAAACTCTCTTGTAATTTCTTCACAAAAATAGCAAAAGGAGTTTGTGAACCAGCAAGCGCTTTCGACCTGCGAGCAGTAAATGCCTCAAGTAGCAGCTCCTGACGACGGGCGATGGAAACTGAAGGGATATAACGATCAGAGGTTCAGAAAATAAGGTTAAAACATCACATACTATTCCGTGACTTGTCTACGGCAAACTGCAGTAAGCCATCTATCACCCCGCTCTGCAGGAGCTCAAAGCTTGACACTGATGTATGTGTCGAAGTAAAGAGCGTCGCGAGTTCCTTCAGTGCATTGCCAACTTCCTTCTCGCTAGCGGATGAACCAGAGATACGGTCGACGAGCCGACGCAGCGTTGCGAACACATTGTCGGTGTCTATGCTCTCCTTTCCCGTGAGATATCGGAAGCGAATAACTCTCCCTCGCAGAGTCACTGCGTCTTCAGGATCCAAAGAGAGCGAGGACAGTTTCTTAAAACCTGGGATACTAGCAGCGATCGCAGGGGAGACCGAGATGGGAGGAGGTGGGGGCAGGTCCGGCGCTGATGAAGCATCCGAGAGGTCCTTGTCCTTGTCCTTGTCGCTGCTACTACCCTTCTTCTTCGACGAGATGAGGGTACGATCAGCAAGCAGCTCGACCTCATGGAAAACACCCTCTCTCCGGAAGGCCGGTCGGTACTCTTCTGGGATCTTGGAAAGGAGGAGCTCGACAAGTTGTAAAGCGCCAATAACAAGGGTCGGATGATCCTTGGAAGATAGAATAGACGATGCGAAACTTGCAATAGGTACGGACTAGAAGAGATAAATTGATTGAGTACATTGCGGGGCTGACTCTGACTGTACACATACTGTGAGGACTCGCTTGATCTCATTAGCTTCTAAGTAGCTGATGGCCTTCAAAAGTCCCGTGAGGGTCTTCGTTCTCACCGTTGTGATAACGCTTGCTGCATATACGTCTACCAAAATCGGCACAGTGAGCTGCATGAACCTGCCAACAACTTCGGGTTTTCCGCGTAGCATTTCAGTCCGGTCAGGGGGAGGAGACTCTTTGGGTGTAGGAGACGGTTCATCGGCTTCATGCGAGCTGTCAGCAGGGGTCGGGGTCGCTGCCCCAGATGCTGGCGCGGGCGTGGCCGTTGTGGAAGATGATGGCGTAGATCCGCCACCGAGGGCATATAGTTGTGCGTGTTGTGCCTGACGTGCCGCAGCACGCTCGGACTTCGCCTTGGCCTTGATCATTCTCGCAAGCGACTTCTCGGTGTACGTCTTATGGTCATAAACGCCATCTCAAACATAAAATGAGTATACTGTATCGAGCCAGCAAACTGCATTGCGCATACCTTTCGGTAGGGGCGGGAGGAGCTCGGCAATGAGGCTAAGCGCTTCTTCGACTTGATCCTTGGGCCTGTGAGCAAGATTTTGCATCACGGTCATATCAGCAAGCCCTCCACCGAGGCCCTGACCGTTAAAAGCGTTGCCCTGTTCCTCGCTTTCAGAGCGAGAGGATGGAAGGACACCTGTCAAGATCTGATACAACGTGTCGACGATCCCTGCTTCCAATAGTACTATTGTGATGTTTGGACTAGCGCGAGCAGACGTAGCCAGGGCGCGCAACAATTGTGTGAACGTGTTAGCAGCGATTAAAGGAGAGCCACCAGCAGGCAGCAAAAGCACGTTGATAGCTGTGATGAGCTCAGCGTCAACAAGGATCTCGAGGTTCTCTGGCGACGACCGATAGTATGAATCGATGACACGGATAACGCAAAGGCAGGCAAACTCGACAAGGCGCTGATCCGAGTAGCCGAGGCAATTGCGGATTATAGGCCATACGCTGCGGATCATCTGGAAGTGTTCCGAGGGCACATTTCGGCAGCAGTTCGACGCCGCCTGCAGGGCAGTACGCTGCACCGCGATTGAGAAGAAATCAAGGTAATTGAGTAATGCGGCAAGGCCATTCTCACGGACGATAGAGCTCGGGAACTCCTCGGATATTTTTTCGAGGGTCTGCGAGATGACTCGTAAGAAACGTCATTATTAGGAGATGAGGAAAAAAAAACGTACGCTCAACGTTTGTTCTGCTAAATCAATGTAAGATATCTCAATAAGTTTGCTACAAAGCACAGGGATGGCCCCATGATATACAACGGTGTGAGCAACACCAGGAAGGGCTTCCATGAGATTTGCCAGGCAGCGAGCGGCAAGAACTTGGGCCTCGAGATTGTCATCGCCTTGGTACTGGCCGGCTCCACTCATGGCAAGGACCGCGGCGAGCTGGGCATCCTCATCGTGCTCGTGACTGTCGTCGTCGTCATCACCATCATCATCATCTGCCGCATTTCCAGTGCCACCGAGGATCTTCACGAGCTCACGCACGAATGCGTCAACCTGGAAAGAGCCTGCGAGGGTGTCCTCGGTGCTGATGCTAAGCAATTCGCTCAACTCTTGCAGTGTCACGACTCGTGTTGTGGGATCCGCGCTTGTCTTGATATTATTGAGCATGGTCTTAAGGCGCGAGCTGAGCCCAGACATATAAGAGCCCAATTGCCGGTAGTCTGCAAAAATGGCCATCGCCGCACTCTCGTCGAGTCCTGCGAAGCCGCGAGGCAGACCTCCGATACCGTTAGGTATGCCGCCTCCATCTTCTTCGCCTGTACCATCGCCAGGGGGTCTTCCACCAGTATTCTCATTCCCATCTTCATCCTCGCCCCCATCATGGTCATCGTGCGCAAGGTCGATCTGATCGTCATGATCTGAAGCCTCGTGCTTGTATTCAACGTCCATCATTTCAACATCCTCATCTTCGACGCGCGAAGGGCCAGGGGCTGCCATAGCTTTGCTTTTCGCAGCAGCGGCAGCTTTTCCTTTCGCCGTAGTGCTTTGTCTGCATGATTAGTAAGCAAGAGTTTAACCCCGAGGGATACCTGGTTGGCACATTACCTCAATTTTTTCGGCATCTCGGATGGTGAAGACTGTGCTGTGTCTAAACGGGAACGGAGGGCGTAGGCGGTTGTAGCTTGACGGGGACGTTTGGAAGGCCCAGCAGAGGCACTTGCGGAAAATTCTTCGGAGAGGGATTCTGGGGCAGCACGTTTCTTGCCCTTAGTGTCGCGGGTAGGTTCGTTGATGGTAAGAGAGGAGGAAGTGACGGGATAAGTCGTACGGCGGCTTCTATTGAGGGGAGAGGGGGAGTTGTGGAATTGTTAGAGCACACGGTCAGAGGGAGACAGATAATAGGCGAGCGAAGTAGTACGTACCTCCTATGGGAGCGGGGAGCGGGCTGTTCTTCTGTTATTTCTTGAGATTTGCCCTTGCCTTTGGTGTCACGAGTGCGTTTGGGAGGGTAGGGTTGGTAATTGGAGCGGGTTTGACGGGAAGAGGATTCTGCGGGGGCTGACGTCGTCTGATCTGGAATGTCGTTGTCCTTGGCCACTTTTTGCTTTGCTGCGCGGGCGCGTGTTGCTGATCTGAGAGTACGAGAAGAGTCTGAAGGGGTTGTATGGGTCGGGAGGGAAGGAAGTGTCGTAGAGGGAAGTTCAGTGGGTTGAGGAAGGCTGGGAGAAATGGCTTGTTGAGAGTGAGTGTGTGATAAGTCCATTTAGAGCCGGCCGCCAGCCATCGAGTCCTGACTGTGGTTTGTCAAAGTCACGATATAAAAGGTTGAAGAGAGAGCTGTGCAAGTGGAAGGGTCAAACAGGGAAAGCAAGCAAGGGTCAAGGTCAAGGCCTGGGCCGGTGGCTTGGTAAATCTCCGCTACGCTAAGTTACAACAGTTACTTGACATCCGAGTCACTCAGCCTCCCTCAACACCTGCTCCAAACTATCCACAAATATATCAACAACCCTCTCCACCTCCTCCAGTCTAATATTGTACGCAGGTGAAAATATTATGTGATCCCCCTCGGTCCCCTCGATATTCGCACCCCCTGTCATCCCCATCACGATCAGTCCTTTCTCCAAGCAACGAGCTTGCAGGGCCATCGCTAATCGCTGGCCCTGGAAATTCAGTCTCCTCCCTTCGGTGCCAGTCAGGTCAAACTCGACAGCCCAAAACGATCCTCCCCCTCGCACGTCAAAGACAAAGGGCTGAGCGACTGCCCCCGGCGATTGTAAGCGCTCGCGAAGACGCTCTGCCAAATAATCGCCGGTTTGGCGCCCATTTTCGAGAAGGTTCTCCGCCGCAATCACTTTCTGCACAGCAATGGCTGCTGCACAAGACAGTGGATGCGCCTGATCATAGGGGTATACAGACTGAATACGACAAATAAAAATGTGATTAGAACTCACCATGTATGTGTGACCATGCTTCCAGAACCCATTCTTGTCCCGAATGCCGTCCGCAACCTGTTTGGACATAAGGACGGCACCAATGGAGGCGTACCTATCCCAAAATCAGAATAAATGTCATAAGTGTAGTCAAGAACGGCATACCCTCCACCAAGACCCTTCGCGACGGCTTGGATGTCGGGTGGCACGTTGTCACCGAAGCTCTCCCAAGCATGTGTTGTACCCATCCCTACATCGCCTGTCAACTGCGAAGGGCCTCGAGGCGAACAGGTGACTCACGGCCCATTCCGCTCATAACTTCATCGAGAATGAATAAGGCACCATACTTCCTACAAACGGATTTCATAGCCCTGAAGTATCCTTTCGGTGCAGGGAGTGCTCCAGTGGTTGCTCCAACTACAGTTTCTGCAACGACTTGATAAAAGTATCAGCGCTCAATATCAACCTTCCAAGACGAGAAACCACTTACACCCTATTACAGTGTCCGGTCCGAGCTCGAGAAACTTGTCCTCGAGTTCCTGGCGGAGCCTTTCTATGTATTGTTCTTCAGTTTCCCCTGGACGTTGGAAGCGTTTTGCGTAGGCTGGTGACACTTTGTGGAAGTTCTCGTGTTGGAGAATTTCGTCAAACGGTGCGCGCCGTGCGGGGTGTCCCGACAGAGATAAAGTCGTAACCGTGTTACCATGGTAGGAAAGGTGTCTCGAGATGAAATTTTTGCGGTTCGGCTGCTTCTGTTCGTACCAATACTATGTTTATAATTGTTAAATTACTGTCGAGATACCAAATATGACCCGTACCTGACGAGCAAGCTTGATGACCCCCTCCATTGCCTCTGAACCTAAACAAGAATCAGCTTAGAATCGCTCACCATAACAACCAATCTGGGGCATCTAGGACGCACCTCCAGCGAAGAAGCCACAAAGTTCGAAAGCCCCTTTTCCCGACTCGATCAAGATTCTAGCCAGTTCTTCAGCAGGCTCGTTCGACAGCTGCATGTTATACACATCTAGAGCCATCGAGCTACTCGTCAAACTCCTATCTCCTCCCCACCAAAAATGGAGATGAACACTCACAAGCAAGCTTATCGACCTGCTCTTTCAGGGCTTCCCGAACAACCTGATGACCATTCCCAATGCACGCGACGGCGGCACCACCGACCGCATCGATAACTTCTCGTCCGTCCTCGAGCATGATGTAGATTCCTTGCCCGCTGACCGCGACCGGCGGCTGCCACGGAGTGCGATGCAAAATCGCTGTGGGGCGTGGTGCCCCTTTATCGGTCGCAGCAGCATCCGACCCATCACGACGACGGTTCAGATTATTGGAGTCAGGTAGGGATGACATGTGGTTAGCACAGAGTCGAAAGGCGAATCGGCTAAGAAAAAAGCGATGGTGTAATCGGCATCGTGAATGAGTCAAGACCTCAAGTGATCGAATACGCTGCATGACTGTTGTTGCATGCGGGTTTGCCTGCTTCCGTGGGTAAGTAACCGTCAGTTTAGTAGTGTCGGTAGCATTCTTTAAAATATATCAACATGCCATAGTAAGCACGTCCCGCCGGCCATCTTTTGCATGAACTTAGAAAAGCTTCTTCTATCGCCGACCTAGAGTTGCAAAATATTTTGAAAATTAGCATCGGAATCAACAACCACTGAGACTCTTGGTTTCTACCATTTGGGGGACATTAGATTGGGTCTTGGCAACAAGGGCGTGCATTTATATCCATGAAATATACCATTTAGTTGCTGTCGGAGACATCCCGAGGTTGCATCCACGGGTCGACGTGGGATTATGTAAGACCTCAACTTAAGATTATTTTATGAAGGACAAGCGCTGGTGCCCAAACCCAGCCTCTGAGAGAATGACAGCAACTACATTGCATTTAACCATCCGGAAACATCGGCAATAGCTACAGTGTTACAACGAATCGATACATTTTCTCTTCGTCGATCAGCGGCGATGAACGTATCATCATTCTATTCGATGACTCACTTCTTACATCCAGATACGGGTCATTCCTGTCCTTTAAATCCATGAGGCTGAAGCGAACGATCCAATGCTCCCGAGCGTGGCTGGTGGAAATCTTGCACACCACATATCAGATTCAGTGAACCGATCAGAATGATGAAGGGTCAGCTGACGCCTGACGGGAAAGAGTACACTGGCTTCAAGAGAGGGGTGCGCGAATCAATAGGTCTCAGTAACTGTTCTGCAGAGAACAGACCCACGTCGAATGGGTTAATATTATCAAATAACACCTCGTCGATTCTGCATTGGAACTTTTCAGAATTCTTGACCTGGATAAGAATCGCTGTCACACCGTAACAGCAATTCCTGTCCGGGTCAAGACAATCCCGATGCCATGTTGGTTGCGCATTCAGAGTACCATCGCGCGAAGTGTGATGGATTTCCAGAGATGTTCGACATTGATTCTGACGTTGTCCTCTACCCTGATGACGGTAACAGACTGTTGAACCAAAAGGCATAGTCTTCGAATGTCTCCTGAAGATTGTTGTCTTCTCCGGCGCGCCAAAACGTCGGCAAAGAACTTCATACGCAGACAATGGAAGCAGGGCCTTCATGGAGTTGCAAACACAAACCCATCTTCTTCTAATCGATGACGCGCCACGCACCTCCATGATAATAAATGCAGCAAGCAGCTCTCCTCGCGTGTTTGTTTGAAGACTTCTAGAGACGAAACATGATGAGAGGTCTTCAGGTCAAAGAAGCTAATAGAGTACCATTTTTAAGTAGAACTAGCGAGGAACTCCGAGTCATCGACAACTTGTAGCCACGACGAATTTCGACAAAATGTCCCTCCGAAGGAGAATTATTGACACCAGGCTTCAAAACTGTCTTGATGAGAGGGGATGGATGATCGGCTGAACACGTGAATCTTGTGGAAGAATCAATCACATGGCCACATCAGTGACCTCGCTGCGATTAAGAATTTCCTCAGAACCACCATGAGGGCCAGCCGAGGTCCTCGATAATTCTGGTTAAGGTTGAGGGCATGAAATCGGGCAAATTTTGGCTTCGAAAATGGACTGGCTGGTCCCGCGCTCCCCCGATACTCAGCTTCGCCACCTAATTATTCACACTTCAACCCGGTTAAAACATAAATACATTCAGGCGTACCTGGACAGGGTCCAGAGCCCCATACCTGGATCCGTCCGCGTAGCAACACACACAAAAGTGGCACATACCTCGGTATTTCGTACTGCTGCTCGCGCGCACGGGTTTCCGTGTGATGGCAGACAGTGCTTTTTGTGCGCGCATGCGGGCCGCGTATGACAGTGACGCAGATGCTGCCGTTACTATAACCTGGTCTTAGTACCGTAGCACATACAATAACTTACGCGATAAGCTTGTTCCACCGTTGGGGAGTGAACGAATATAGATAGGTGGGGGTTAGAGTATTATAGCCACTTACAAGCTGGAACACAAATATGGTGATAACTCTTCTCAATACTGCACGACGCTCCTACAACCAGAAACCGCGGCGACCCACGCGCGCCGCTCTGCCACCGCATCATTGAGTATTATCTAAAAGCCTCATCAGTGACATGAGGGTATCTATAAAATTACTTCACACATACTCCAAGGAATCATACGTCTGCCCCAACTGAAGGGTAGTTATTTGGCTTTTGTGGAATATAATGAACATCGGCATCTTGAAACATGGCACTTCAGCCTGAGAGCCACGAAAGGGTCAACGTACAGCGGACAGCGCTGACACCAAGCTCCTGCATAATCTCCAGTCGACCATATTGCAAAACCTGAGATTGGTTAAAGTTTGTGAGAATTGTTCTCAAAGGCGGATGCGACGACTCGGCGTGCAACAACCTTTGCCCGAGTTGATCTATACCACCCATGGAGTGAACCCGGGGGACGGAGGTGTGCACGTGATAGCTCTCGGCTCGAGGCGCACAGGTCAGAGACTCGAACGTCCGTGTACTCGGAAGAAGTTTCCATTCGAACACATATACAGTCACGACATGGCAGCACACATTACCCCTGCTGCCAGATCCGGCAATCAAATCAGAATGGGCCTGAGTAACATAGAGGACAGGCTTGGTGAGGTTCGGTACGTTGGACAGATGAGGCCGACACTGGCATTGACAAAGTCCAACGATGATCCTAAGTACTACTGCCAGTGCACTTTATCTAGGGTCTGAGGTCAGGTTCGTAATTGCCATTGACAGTGGCGGCGATAGACGCCTTACTTGAACGTATCAAACGCACCAATCGCAACATCACCGCTCTGATATTTGTTCCATATTCGGGATCGCTGAGGGTGCTCGCTGCATGTGTAGAATGCGGACGGGGCGCAGCATCAGCCGTGGCCTTTACCATCTCATCCACCCTCCTAGAACGACTCGGACCTCCCTCCCTACTTCTACTTCAATCCACGACGAACTCCTACGTATTCACCTCTACGACCAGCATGACCCTTGTACAAGAACCCACTGGAAACATTACAAATCCGTATGAGAAATGTGCCTTACGTCCAATTTCTTCAGTTATTGACTATTATCACAGTCAAGATCACGGTCCCCAAATTTCTGGAATAGGGTGCGTCAATCCCTTCCATACTATACCAATAGATTGTTCAGATAAACGGTCTTTGAACAGCGCTCAGGTCTCCGAAACGCAACAGAACTTGCACCACCTCAAGGTCATAGTGACTGGTACATATCTCCATGGTCCTCCTTCTCCAATAAGCAGCACTAAAACCCCTTTTCTCTGCAGTCCTTCAGGTGCACAATCTTCCCTGCCTCATGGATTTTTTGGGGAAGAAAAGAAAGTTTTATGTCACTGTGACTGATGGTGCGACAACACCAAAGCGAACAAAAGCTGTATGGAGCGTTGCACAGCGGGTGACGTGGAATGTGAGCATTGAAACTTTGTGAGAAATCTCACATTTTTCCTCCTATTTGCAATTGAGTCTCCTGCAGTACTGTACAGCCGCTGTCCCACATCACTGTATCTGTCACGCCTAAGTCCTAAGCGTGTCCACGAGTCTAGCAAGGACTCGATACGTCCTCTGACTCGTCTCGGTCTGTTCCTAGCGAGGTCAAGCAATAAGCTTGAGGAGCGAGGATGCACACGACGAAAGGGATGACTTAGAAAGTATATCCACGAAGAGAACAGACCTAAGGCTACCTAGAGACGTCACAAGTCCTTAAGTAGTCCTACAGCACATCCACTGGCGCTCCTGAGGCCCTTCCAGTATGTTCCACTGCCTTCCCTAGGCCTGTCCCGTGATCCAGGTTCGAGTCGAGTCAGATATCCGTATCCGGTATAGTACAAGGGCCCATATGGCCGTCAAGTCATGAGATGGGGTACGCGTCATAGTCCAGAGTGTGGGGTACGAAGATAGAGGGCCTAGAGCCCTTACTGAGTGGTAAGTAGTCCGTAAGATAGGTACCATAGGTAGAACGGGGTCAGAAGTCCATCGGCATGTAGATAACAAGATAGCCCTCCGGATGCGAGGGTTACAACGTGTCTGAGAAGAAAAGAATCTCCCACGAGATAGAGGTCACCGTGACAGTATCTCTTTATGCGAAACGGACCAGGCAGAAAGACCTCCTTGTTGGAATGGAAGAGATACCCTGCCAACCTCGGTCTAGTTCGCGTTTTTCTTATAACTATTGCCCATGCATCCGGCTAACCACTGTACTTGTAGACTTTTCCATCGCTTTGGGTGGTGGTGACCGACCTCGTGGAGATACAACCGAACCAATCACGCTCTACTTAACGATTGCCATGTCAGGGGATGTGACATCCTCTCCAGCAGCTGCTCTCCGTCGCGCTGAGAAGGCCCTAGATAACATGGAAAGATGGAATAACACAGTGGATATCATCAAGCGGGTGATGAATGTTGTCGACCCAGTCACAGAGGTATCTTGACTACCTATTTACGCATCCTGCGCCGTGCTAACTCAGGCTTTCTAGCTGAACCAATATGCGAAGCTAGCATGGGGTATTCTCTCAAAGATCCCCAAGGTACGTCACTTTCCATCATCAGAGGATATGGCTTATTCCTTTTTTTCTTCTTTTTATCTGGCCTCTAGACTTTGGTGGAGCAGGTTCAGTGTGACGATAATATCCAAGCACTACTTGATACGATACTCGAAGCGTTTGATATCGCAGATGAGGCTGATGCTTTGAGGAAACTCAAGCCGAAGTCTAAACAGGCAAAAATTCTTGGGGACATGCTGCAGCGCGTATGTGAATGTGGCGAATTCATCAAGTCATATGCGAGGAACGTGCAAGCTGGTACGTGTCTTGACCTCCTGATTGGTTGCTGTCATAGTAAACATGTGATTTGCAGGGAGGCGGACCATAAAGAATCTCTTTGACGGCAAAGTCGATGAGAAAATCCAAGGTTACCAAAAAAGCCTCGTCCGACTCCGTGACAATTTCCTCATCCATGCTGCTATCACCACTGCCGAATCCGTGGTCCAAACGGAGTTAGATATAAAAATACTAGAACTGCCATACATAGGAGGCTGGTGACTTAGCAGCGAGAAACGTTGCCTTCGGGGCACGTGTGAGGCCTTTTTGGACCATATCATTAGCTGGGTCAACAATCCCGAATCGCAATGTGGGCTTGTCCTGCTTGGTCAAGCTGGCACAGGAAAGTCGTCGATTGCACACGAGATTGCGCGACGGTTCAACCACGAGTGCCTCGGCTCATTCGTCCCATTTCTGCGAAAGGAGCGATCGAAGGATGAGGCATACAAGCTGTTCACTACCCTAGCTTGAGATCTCTCCGACCGTTATCCTACATTCAAGCCTGCCCTTGGGAAGGTGGTGAAGGATGACTCGTCTCTTTGTAGTGCTCGAGACTACGACACACTTTTCAAACGGCTTCTCATTGAACCACTCGAGAATGTGCAATTCAATGATCAAATTCTTCTCATAATCGATGCATTGGACGAGAGCAGCGACACAATTGGGAGAAACGGATTACACACCTTTCTCGCCCAACACCTCACTAAACTGCCATCGAATTTTTGGGAACTGATCACGACTAGGCCGGAGAATGGGATCGAAACTACGTTTTCGAAAGAGTCATCTATCGACATGATCTACATGGATGACCCTATCCTCGCTGCCAAAACATCAGAAGATATTAGTACATATCTTCAGGAAAATCTCACACGAGAGGTGTTTGACGAATATGGTGCTGAACTAACAAGGAGGGTGGAAGGCCTGTTTCAATGGGCGGCCGTTGCGTCTGAATTTATGAACAAGCCTCCAGCTTCATTCGGCTTCAGTCACACAGAGTGCATGCAGCGCCTATTGGGACACTCAAGATGTTACGGGCGCCCAGGGAGAAGAGGGGTGCGGGAATCAGTTTCCACTTCAGTGGACGGACCCTTATAGTAGTCGTCTATTGTAGGAATAGTCAAGGGACGCCTGTTTAGGCGTCCCCATTATGCAATTGCCTCAATCTTTGTGGCACTACTCCATTCCATAACCGGCCAGGACTCCTTGAGAGGCCCTTAATAAGGGCCCCACTCCTGGCATCACTTTATTCCATCTCCATTATTCTGTAAACGGCCAGGACTCCTTGAGAGGCCCTTAGTAAAGGCCCCTCCATTCCCTGGCACTTCTTTATTCCTTGCGCTTACTGATCTCCATAACATGATGACTGATTTCGCTTACTGATCAGTAGGTAGCCATGTATTTAAGACGAACTCAAGCAAGGCATTAGGCCCAGCTTTGAGTTCTAACTAGTTCCTTGAATCACACTCTTGTCTCATCTCTTGAGTGCGCTCTCAGCTCATCTTATCAGATCATCTTCATCTTATTTTATCTACTCAAGAAGCGTTCAAGCCTTTGGCTTGACACCCTTCACTCTATCATCACCTGACTACATAGATAAGCGCTTGCTTATCTATCTTATCTTATCTCTTGACACACAGAAGGGTCACGTGATTAGTCACCTGACTTATCATCGCACTAGACTCCCATGGTCACGTGATTAGGAAGTAGCTGATCACCCGTATCGTTATCAGCAACTTCCTCACCACTTGATCTCGAGCTAATCTAAGCGCCGGCCCGTGTGAGCCGTAACACAGAACTCAAAGCTGCCACCCAACAGGGGAGACCCGACAGTTCGGATCCCATGGGAAATCAGGGCACAATTGCTACAACTTAGGACGGAGACCACAGAACAACAGCGTACATTGCATAGGATTGCAAAGAAGGCCTTATCTTGGCTAGGACATCACAGTTCCATTGACACCCCCATATACTCTCTAGTTTTTGCGGTGGTCAGCGAAACTAGTAGAATCGAATTAAACTATCAC
>QLPC01003420.1:0-16687 GCA_003314055.1 Lactifluus hygrophoroides | reverse complement strand
CCTGCTGGTCGGTTTATAGTTACAATCATGCTCGAGACAGATGAATGTGTCTAATGGGCGCTTGCAAATGGAGCCACTTTTGGAGTGATGAAACAAGGTATGCGCCATTCTGTCTGTTTCTTCCGAGTCTCCCAACGCGTCATCTTGTTCGTCGCCTCGTACTATAACCGTTTCTTGATTCCTGTTTTGCTTTGATTTTGCTATGATGTGGCTGGACATTGTTAAATCTCTCTTCCAATACGATCCGTTGTGCTTAACAATGTCCGACGAGTGCCTTTAATCATGGCGCTGATAAGATGAGAAGGGTAGGAGCCAATTGTCGTTAACTCTGGAAGTGACCATTCCCGTTTTGAAGGGGTGTGTTTCAAATTTCAGTTGCAAGTAACCCCGTTGTACGTACTGTACAGTGGTGATTCTCACTTCCCGGTGCGCTACGGCATATGCCGGTGATCTGGACAAGTGCAGCATCCAAGACCCCCCTCTTGAAAGTCTGTAAATCTGTGAGCCAATCCTCTCTTTTCCGTAATTGTGCATATCCGCTGGCATGTGTATCGCCCTTTATATGCTGCCTGCCCTTGGAAAAGCAAATCGTCGTCGAGTTCGTTACAATTCTCGATTCAAACGTGAGGGTGCCACGGGCACTTGTGTATCCGCTCAGAGTGAGCTCGCCATCATGAGGGCAGGGCGAAGAGGGCGAAAATTTTGGTATAGACGTTTGATTATCATAGGCGAGTATTTCTCTACGGTTGGTCATTATCGCCCACTTGGTAATCCGAGGTCGAAATATTCGTACGCCTTACTAATCACAACTGCACGACACGGACATACTTATGGTAACACATCCAGATCTATGCTTTGGGAACGCGATGATTCAGAGAAAGTCTGCCATTTTGAGTGTGATCACCACCTTGAAACGACCGACAGCACCTGGTTCCATGCTGACCATACCGACTTGTGAGTCAGGGTGGTTCAAGTAGCGGATGGCAAGGCGTCGAAGGTTCTCTGCCGCTAGCTGATCAGGGGCAGGGGCACCGTAAACCCAAGGATCAGGAAACACAACTTGGGCAGGGCCCGGAATTAAAACTTGAGGAGCATAGTCAAAATGGCCGTTTCCTGGAAGATCCTGTGACGGCATGAGATCTAGTAGACATATAGGTGGGAAAGGAAAGTTAGCACATACCGGACCCATTTGAATGATTTGCGCCTGTGCTGGATGATGAAATATTGAGTCCTCCATTTTCCTTTTCTGATAATCTGCTTCACATAATGACTCCTACGATACGTTTACGATTACAAGCGCAAGATCTTCGCGCAGATATAAAAGATAAGTTACTATTGATTACTTTACCGTATTATCGCTTCATTTTCTGCGTTCCCGTACATTCTACTCGTATTCCGCCGTTTCTATTCCGTTCTTATCGCGCTCCGACGTCTCCTATACGACTCCTTTATTGCTACTTTGTTTATTATACTATACAAACCCCTAAGTAAAACTACATATAAATAGTGTATCAGAAAGCCTCGAAATATCATATCGAATTGTGTTCCCCTTCCCTCGAGTCCCCTCGTGTGCGCTTTCCACTCGTTTTACTCTCGTCTTAAACCCCTCTTCGAAGCCTTAACCTGCACTACTGGAATATCTTGGGCAGCTCCTGCATCATGATGCACATGTGGGACAGCAGGACCCTGTGGAGGAGATGAGGGCGATCGGTGAAACAGAAACCCATAAGTATATAGATGAACAGTGTTACTGACGCCTCGTGGCGGAGGGTAATAATATCCCCCCATGTCATTGTAGGCATCAATGTCATGCAGATCTTGTGGTCCACCTTGCCAAGGATGTGGAGGAGGTATGTTGTTCTCCTGACGATCTTCAATTTGGCCATTCTCAAGAACAGGCGGGGTCTAAGAGTTGTCGCGCAGAGGTGAGTACTTGGAATAGAGCCTGAGAGAGGGTCAGGTGCTAAAGGCTGACCCTAATATTCTGGTGCTCATGGTCACAGAGTTGAGGTTGAGTGGAACAGGAAAGGCCACGTCCTACAGAACGATTGGCTTGGTGTGGTCTGATATCAGCCATGGAGATGTAGAGTTTGGAGATTATGCAATACTCAAGGGAGGGGGAGGGGAGAACTTTATAGAGGGTTGCAGAAGAGCGATACAGTTCCCTGTTATAACATACCAGCTTATAGATAATATTCTCTGGCGCCAAGGATACAGCCGACAGGCTGGCCAAAAAGACAACAGGAACTCGACCACATAAAGCCGTCCATCACGTTGCTGTGCAAGACCGATCTTCCTTTTTGCGTAAGGCCTACTGTATGCCGGCATGCATGGTGGGGTGGGTGTGAGAGCCGAATATTCTCTGGCACCAAGGATCTTACCGACAGGTTGGCCAAAAAGACAACAGGAACTCGACCACGTAGAGCTGTCCGTCACGTTGCTACACAGACTGATCCTCCTTTTTCGTAAGGCCTACACCAGCATGCATGGTGAGAACCTAGAATAGACGGGCGTACCCACCCGAAGACTTGCACTGTAAGTTTCAGATCTTTCAGAGCCTGCGAAGCACGGTATTGGGCTTTTGACATCATGGCACAAGATGAGCGCGAAGGGTTGAAATGGCCTCAACACTTCTAAAGGCATGTTACAAAATAACCGATTAACATATTCGATTGTGCTGTTATTGTACTAGTAAGTTACTAGTATTTGTAGACAGGCTGAGAAAAGAAAGAGCGATTCCAAAGTGCCAGTGAAGAGCGATGCTGATACGGTCTTAGTTATTGTAATAATGGTGGCTTCAAGCGTTCGGGCGTTATGTTGTAGGGAAAAGTGGCGCAAAGGACTTTCCGGTACTGTGCCATTGACAGTGTGCCTGCACAAATCTTCTGTGACAGAAGAGTGCATGCATGTACGGCGTTGTTCTGGCAATTTCCACGTCTCACTGGCCCGTCTATTCCCACGGGTCGGTTTTCCACATTTTCCCAATCGTACTTTCCCCAAACCCCTCCTCGTCTTCCCTCACCAGCCAGCAGCGCAGCAGCATCACTCTACCACTAGCCCTCTCAATCGAAGAATCATGATCCATTCCTCTAATTCCTCCCGTAGCTCCATGTCAGTGCTACTATCCATACAAGCCCCCCGTATGGCCTAAGGCCCCAAGCTCCTCCGTCATCATCTACCCTGTCACTTACACTTCAACGTTTCAACGTTTCAACCTCGGCACTATGGCACTTTATGCTTTAGACCGTAATGACCTTGTCACAATTGGAGCCTTGCTCAGCAGCTCATACTGCGTGTAATGCTAGGGCAGGTCTCATAATCATATAGCCCGATTCCATTTGATTGTACATGCCTCTGACTGCCTCACAATGTTGGACTTCAAGTTAACCACCACTTCACAGCTCGTGGTCGACTATTTAGATCCATTCTCGGATTTCTCGCCCATACATCACCGTAAAGGATTGGCGTTTGTGCCCAATTGAATGTAAACTTTTATTTACGCATATCCCAACTCAGCCAGCGCCGCTGCTAAACGTGACACACCTACTTCAGGTCAGCTTCCAGTCTTCCTCTCCTCTTCCCATTCGGCATGCTTACCGCTTAGATGCATACACGGTCATCATCAGATGGTGTCCGTGATTGCCCCACGAGGATCTCAATTCGAGTTATTACACCCCATAAGATGCACTATCTTAGACTAGTTGGAATTTGAGTGTAAGATGAGGCATTTTTGTGGACGTAGGGTGCTGCATTCTACACCTGAGACCAGTCAAGACACATGATCTTAGGTGTTGTGCGTATGCCATGTATGTTGAGCGAGCCAACCGGGACTGGTCGATGGTCGAGATCTGCTTTCAAGAGATGCAGAGAATTTTGTAATTCCATTATCATGTATAGTACGGAGAAAAGACTCATGTCGAAATAGACATGTACTCCTTGAGAACTGGACTGTCGAAAATGAGGCACTCGGAACTGTTGAAAATGAGGCGCTCAGGGGTGGCCTAAGTAATACCATCTACGGTATTATGGGTTGGAATAGCAACTTTTGTCAAATGGTATGTCGCAAATTTTCAGAGACAAGCCACAGTGTGCACTGGGGCGTTACAACGGCACGAGGTGCTCCTGGAGGTGGAGGCAGTGCTTGGCTGTGTGGTGGTGGGGACGGGGGCACAATCTGTCCAAGTCTGTCTAATAGTGCTACACCTGCATAGTGCATAAGATCATCTCTTCCCCACCAATGCATTTGTCCGATTACGCGGAACTTGTTCATCAATCACGGAACTGCCAAATTGCGATGAAAGTGAAACCGGGTCCACCGCTACTCTGGTCTCAGGACTGCAGGGATTCCTGAAGCGCTAGGGACTTGCCACAGTACTACAAGGTTGATATATGTTGATACGTTGATGACGCATGCGTCCTCTTTTCTATGCTGGGTTGGTCGAGTGACAGTCTATCCTTAAGTCACCTAATCTCTGCGATGTTATCTTTTTCGTACGCTCATGTATGGAGGGTCCGTCTGGGGTTCTTCAAAGGGATTACATGATAGAATATGCTGGCATAGATACCGAGCAGGTTAACAAGAATAGCACACCAAACTTTACCGCAGCTCGTACACAACCGTTTGCGATGGAGATTCAGGACCCCAATCTTCATTTCCTCGGCACAAATATGCGACCCATTAGTTGTGCTACAGCACACATGCTGAGAATAATAAGTTTAAGTACTGCAGAACAGCAGTCACAGCGTACCTAAGGCCCATTCCATCAACCCTGTTCGGAAGCGGACGGCTTCCCTTTTCCATTGGAAGAAATCAATAATTTGATTCGTTAGGACGAGTATGACATCCAGCGCATGTTGAGAACTGAAGGTGACGTTATCGAAGACATTAAAGGAGATGCAAGGTCGAGTCGATGAGGTAGAAAGCAAGAACCAAATCGCCCGTCAGACCAGTCGCAAGGGGCGCCGTTCGTATCTGGCGTCTGACACTAGTAGTCCCCTACTTGATTGAAAGAGGAAATCAAAGAGGGAGAAAGACGACATGTGCTCAAGTGATCAGATTTTATGATCAAAAAACATGTAAAGTTGCGTTTCCCTACTAACTTACCTGCTATTGACTCAATTCTAGAACCCACGCCAGCCCCACGAAGACATTCACCTGATTTGGCCCATTTGGGAACGGAGATCAGACCGGCCAGGACTTGCGCACATATTATGAAGGACACGTTTTTGAGTCCTGGCACCAGTGCCACGTTTAACTGGGACGGCAAACTGACAAGGCGTTGGCGCAGGCAAATGACGAGAAAACAGCCTCTGCCATTTGGGTGACGATGCTTCGGAATTAGCCGAAATCGCTCCGCCCCTGCCAAATTACTGTAAGATAGACGGGGACTTGGAGAACTCAACTTTCCATTTTCTCTCGTCATAAGTTGGATTGAATTAAAAGCTTGCCCTACAATGGCTCAAAAACAGCTCAGAACTGTCCACTCCGAACTTCACCCACACACAGGCAGTAACTGGCGTCCTGATGGAACAACAACTGCAAGCAACCTACTTCCCAGAGGACGCACTTCCTCGTTCCGCTCTGCTCCAGCCTCGCGACCATCTGTTGCAGGATGCTGTGGTAAGTCATCCCAATCGTGGTGTGCTCGCACGCGCAAGGACTCAAGTCGCATGTGCACATTCTCCTTTAGTTCCAACATGCCGCCGGGGATGGCCAGCTCCAAATCCCTCTTGACAACATCCTACAGCCAGGTCAAAACGATGTCCAGGCTCAAGCCCCACATATGCGCCACGTTGACAAACCCCACTACGACGAAATGAATCATCCCGGTCTACTTCGAGATGTAAGCATCATATGTGTTACTAAGGCCCCATCTAACAATAACTTTCGTGCGCGTGCACAGCACCAGACCGTCCCATACGATCCAGGCTTTGACAACCACGTTGCAGGTGTACGTGACGTTGAGACACAGCTGAAAGGTCTTGTTCCACCAGTCCCTGTACGTGTCAGCATTTCCTTCTCTCCTACACACATAATTGAGTAACTACATTCACATAGGATTACCGAGATGGCGTCTTCGCATGCCCTCCCCAAGGCATTGCAGCGGGTCCGGATGGGGCTCCCCCAGACGCGTGGCCTAATCAAGTACCTGCTCCCGGCCCGCCTGTGGCAGAGATTCTCAGACGCTTTGCAAGCCATTATTTGCACCACCCCGCTGCACGAGTCGATATGATTCTCATGGAACCTGGCCCTGATGGTCGATGCAAGGTGATGATTATGCTTGACATGGAAGATTTTCTTTGATGCGACGAGGCTCATCGTTTTAAGGGTTCTTGGATAGTTGGTGCTATGTCGATGCTATGGTGATGTATGTTGCTTTTGGCTTCCAGAGGGTGTAACGTGTTCTTCAGCGCGTTGTAACTGCTTTTTTTATTTCGTGTGATTGTGTTGTAGTTAAACCCTCTCTTTGAATTGGAGGTGTTGATTCCCAGAGTTTGCATTGGGTGCATGAGTACCAAAAGCGGGGGTCCCGCAGACGCAGGTATTTTTCAATCCTGTCCACATTCACGTGGTGCAGCCAAATTGCCGGTGCCACCACTGCCATCGAGAAGGGGGGAGTCCGGGCGCATTCTAAAGAGCGGTTGCCATTTCATCTGATGAAAAGATGCAGGCGATTGGCCAGCCCTTTACCGTTTACGAGTGGTACATGCCGTAGCCCGCAGTGCTTGTGACGCGTGTTAATGGGACTCCCAGGGAACAATTTCGTCAATTTGAAACGAACCCCTTCAAGACTGCGATACGCCGGAATTAACCGCTTCCGGAAAAAAACCCTACCCATCTTGTCTTACGGCGCTTACCAATCCCATGATAAAAGGATCCACTTTGGGCATTGTTAAACATAGCAAGGATCATAGTAGTGGGAGAGAATAGTCAGTTACATCATAGCAAAGCGAGGCAAGACATCAATCAACAAAGCAATTACAAAGCAACGAACAGAATAACGCAACCAGGAAACTCGGAAGAAACCTTACATACACTGCAAACTCATACGAATCGCAAACACCCTTTCTCAGCACTCCAAAAGTGACTCCATTTGCAAGCCTCCATTAGACGAAATCGTCCGTCTCGAGCATGATCATCACCGTAAACCGACCAGCACGGCCTGGTCCCATCCAAACCATATCAACCTGGGTGTTATAATGGTGCAAGTAGCGATAAGCAAGACGACGAAGATTCTCTGCGCCTGGCAGAATCATCGGAGGGGGTTGTTGAAGCCATTCATCAGGGACGGCCTGTTCTGGGCCAGCCGCGACACGTTGAGGAACAATGTCTATATTCCCGTTTCCTTGAATCTCCTGCAGTGAATAATCCAATTAATCCCTCCTGTATGAGAGAGAAAGTAAGGTTGGGACACACCGGAAACTGCGGACCGACGACATTGGCGGGTGTATATACATTGGGGAAATGTCCAGCATCATAACTGTTGGGCCCTGGATCATGTGGGACAATAGGGTCCTTTCGTAAGATGAGCTATTAGGGAGGAGACATAATAGAACATCGATGGACGTTGCTCACAGCTGGCGGTAGGGGAATGTGGTGCATTCCATCATGGTGGGCGGTATCGGTGTAGTCCAGGCGTTGAGCTTCACCCTGGACACCAACGTTTTCGACTGGCAGTGGGATACCTTCATCGAAGCCTAGACCATGTAAGTTGATAGGGTGCTATGCATCGGAGTGTTTGTCAGAGAAGGCGTAGATGATCCAGTGCCACTCACAGCTGGTGGTGTGGGGGGATAGTGAGATGCATCATAGTGGCCCCCGTTGTTGTAATGTGGGTATTGGACATGATCCTGGATAATAATGTCTCCGATCGGGGATGGGATATCCTCTCGACGGCCATCGCGTTGGTCTTCACCAGCTGGAGGTGGGATCTAAAGAACAACATACAGGGATTAGCGCTTGTGACCTTTGCATAAAGCAGTATGTGGGACGATGTCCGAGACTGACTCTAGCATTCTGCTCTGCGTGGTCATGTAGCAGATGCAGATAAAAATGCCCCGGGCCCAATCTATTTTGTTGGGGGTGATTGGCTTGATCGAGCCGCAGGGAGATTTGAGCCATCAACTGAGACCTCGAATAGGGTAGGTAGTATTGGGTTGAGGGAAGGGGATATTTGTTGAGATATCGCAAAACGCTGCCGTCTGACCATCATCGTGTCCCCTTCTTAAATGGGCGGTTGAAAGCGTAAGGTCTTTTTTTACCGCCCAAACGACGGGAAAAGCGGAGTCATAGAGACCCCCAAACAGGAATTAAAGTTCATTGTCCCCGGGCAGATGGCCAGGATGGCTTGTCGTGTGGCAAAAGTACTCCCGGGCCAGCGCTCCAACCCTCCCCTTCCCAATCCGTATCCCCTCCCAATCCCCAATCTTGCTCCATTCCTCCTTCCTTGTTTCCCCTGGGCCCATATTATCAGCACTCTACCAGTAGTCTGCCCAATTGAAAGTCATGACCCGACCACCCCGGAGTCATTTTCTTACTCTAAATTTTCTTCCCTCACAGTGTACTATTGAGCGTAGCACCATGCCAGTGCCGACATCCATGCAAGTCCCCTGTTGAATGGCTCAAGCTCCTCCATCATCATTTACCCTGCGACTTACACAACCTCAGTATCATGGCACTTGATGCTTAGACTATGGCGACCTCATCATCATCGTGGCCCCGTCAAAACGATGTCCCAAGTTCAAGCTCAACATATGTGCTAGTACGTCTACAGACTCGGACCCCATTATGATGAAATGGATTGTCCCCCCCTGCTTCGAGCCGTGAGTACTATATCTGCTACGAGGTCTGAGCCCTATCTAACAATAACTTTCTTGTGCTTGCCCAGCACCCGGCTGTCCCGTACGATCTAGGCTTCAATGCTTCAACAGCCGCGCTGGAGGTTTACGTGGTGTTGGGCCACAGCTACAAGACCTTGGTTCACTAGTCCCTGTAAGCAGCCAGTACTAGCCTTTCATCCTCTCCTACATATATAATTGGGTAAATACATTCACTTAGGATTATCAATATGGTGCCTTCGCGTACCCTCATCAAGGCGTCGTCGCAGCAGGTCCAGATGGAGCCCCCCAGACACGCAGCTAATCAAGCGCCCGGCTTGCCCAGGGCAGAGATTCTCAGATGTTTTGCAAGCCATTATTGCACCACCCCGCTGCACGAGTCGCATCGAACCTGGTCCAGATGGTGGACGCATACTGATGGTCGTGTTTGACATGGCTGGTTTTCTCTGATACGATGAATTTCATCGTCCCTTCTCCAACGAATGGCTCTAGACCAAAGTGTACGTTATGCTGATGTATGTTTTTTTGCGCTATCGCGTGTTCCCCGGTGCTTTGAAATGGCTTTTTTTTGTTTTATGTTATTATGTCGTCGTTAAATCTCGTCTAATTGAAGGTGTGATTCCCAAAATGCATTGAGTGATTCAGTGCACGAGTGCCAAACGTGGGAGGCCGCAGATCATGCGTGAGAACTACCCAATTCCGTTCACGTGAGAGCAGGCCAAGACCCTTTTTCAAGGGGCATCTGGAAAGGCGTGTGATGACGAGTTATCATCGGCACTTGGCTAGCCCCCCACCGTTTACGAGTAATATATGCCGTAGCCCACAGAGCGTGGGATTCCTGCGCGGTGGGAACTACTACCACTGGTCTCGAGTCACCAGGTTGCCCATAAGCCCATATCACTGCGGTCGTGCGATCGACCCTGTAGCCCACCAGCATCCCGTTCTCACCAAGCCCGTCACAAACAAATCTACGAGCAAGTCCTCTACAGTCCACTAGAAAGACGAGACAACATGGTCCACAGCATGGCATTAATCAATGACAAGGTACAGGGAAGAGGTATGCTGCGTTGACAGACGGAGAATGGAGAGTGTGGCTTTGAGGACTGGGCAACGGTGAGGGTACATGCACCGGAAACATGCATGGAGATGGGGACCACTTCGTCCCAACAGATCGAAGGGCCGGCCCGGCCCTCCGGTCGGGATGTCAGCGCTAACCATGTGGCTATCGGTTCCGCGTCTGCCTCTGCAGAGCCACAAGCCGGTGACAACAACGATGACGCTGCTTCAAATGGAACAAGGCGAGACCGTCCTCGATGTGCGAGACTGTTAGGACACTGGCGATAACAATGACGACGACTGCAAGTATCGCAAAGGTGGCGCAGGGTCATAGCTTCCTGACCTCTCTCAGGTGGTCAACGACTATCACCACAGAGATGGTTCATCTATCGATAGCCGGGCTGAGGGACGGCAAAGAGAAGGAAGATAGAAAGGTGAAATAGGGCAAATATGGAATCAGCCGTGTAGAATGATGTTAGTATATGCTAAGGCGTACGAATATTTCGACTTCGCATTACCAAGTGAGCGATAATGACCAACCGTAGAAAAATGCTCGCCTATGATAACCAAACGTCTATGCCAAGCTTTTCGCCCTCTTCGCCCTGCCCTCATGATGGCGAGCTCACTCCGAGCGGACACACAAGTAGCACCCTCACTTTTGAATCGAGAATTGTAACGAACTCGACGACGATTTGCCTTTCCATGGGCAGGTAGCATATAAATGGCGATACACATGCCAGTGGATATGCACAATTGCGGAACAGAGAGGATTGGCTTATTCTGGCCCCAGACTTACAGACTTTCAAGAAGGCGGGGGTCTTTGGATGCGGCACTTATCCAGATCACCGACATATGCCGTAGCACACGGGGCGTGAGAAACTGAGAATCACCACTGTACAGCGGTAAGTTACAGTACCGTACCACTGGCCTGCATCACTCTCGCCAATGTCACAAACGAATCTGCCAGCCCATGTCGTCCACAGTCCAAAGAAAGCACTAGCCCTCGTCCTCCATGACTTCAGGGCCGCAGCGGAATCGATCATTGACGCCATGTTGCGTCGAGAAATGGGTAACGCAGCCACAGTCCGATTGGTGGTACATGCATCAGTGCTAACAATATAGAAGGTTACCACCCGTGTCAACCAACCAAATGGGCCTACCCAGTCTTGGTTAAGATCCCGACCGTGGCTGTTGAAGCCCGCATCCGCCAGAGTCACAGGCATAGCGCGGGAAGTATTCACACTCTGCATTGGTTTCGACGCAACCAGCAACAACCATAACGATGCTTCAAATTTCGTAAGTAAAGAGACACCGTCCTTGATCTAGGAGACTGTCAGGACACCAGCGAAACAATGACAACAGCTGCAAGTTTACAGCGCCAAGTCGGCTTCATGAATAAGATTCTCATTTTTTGCTGCTGTGGGCGCCCTCGCAGGCCTTGTTCCATGGACCCATCTAATCGGGAGGATAAGGAAAGGAGGTCGTGGAGACTGGGTGTGAGCGGAAGTTGCTACTGTATTCAGAGGCTAACTACTTTTTTTTGGCCGTGAGAACAAAACAGTCGATAATCGAAGTCGTACCGATCTGAGTCTGGACGCAAACTAAAAATTGCCAGAAGTGGCGACGGTGCGCGCGGGGCAGTTGCGATTGAGCCGCGGCCGATTGCCTGCCCAGTGTGCGGGTCGCGGCAGATGCCGAGTTAGAAGGTCTGCTCCGTATAACCTCCGTTCTCCTATCTATTCTCATCTAGTCTGTCCGTTCCTCAGAGAGTAGAATATTCATTAACGTGAACAATGACGTAACAACGACTCCAAGGTCAACTACTCAGAGATGGTTTCTTTCTTTGGCACGCGCACAACTTGGACCCGACGGGGCATCTATGCGAATTGCGTGTCACAACTTCGGGACATAGTCATGCTACACAATATGAGTGGGAGTGACAATTGTAGTGCGATATCGGCGCCATGATTAAAGGTACTCATAGGACATTGTTAAGCCCAACGGATCGTATTGGAAGAGAGATTTGATAATGTCCGGCCACATCATAGCGAAATCAGGGTAAAACAGTAATCAAGAAATGGTTATAGCACGAGGCGACGAACGAGATGACACATTGGGGGACTTGGAAGAAACAGACAGAATGGCGCATATCTTGTTTCATCGCTCTAAAAGTGGCTCAATTTGCAAGCACCCATTAGATACATTCATCCGTCTCGAGCATGATCGTAACTATAACCCGACCGGCAGGGCCTGGGTCCCTCCAAACCATGTCAACCCGTGTATTATAGTGATCCAGATAGCGATATGCAAGGAGCCGGGGATTCTCCGCCCCAGGTAGGATCATCGAAGCGGCTTGGTGAGGCCATTCATTGGGGAAAGCTTGTTCAGGGCCCGCCGGGAAATGTCGAGGGAAAAGGTCTATATTCCCATTTCCTTGTATCTTCTGCGGTGAACGATCCAGTTAACGCATATACAAGAAAGAAAGTAAGGTTGGAACACACCGGAAACGGCAGACCAACGACATCAGCCGGTGCATATACGTTGGGGAAATGTCCAACATAGTTATTGTCGACCCGTGGATCATGTGGGACAGCGGGGTACTGTGTGTAAGAGAAAATGTCAGAGAGGGGGCATAATAGAACACGGGTGGATGTTGCTCACGGCCATGTCAATGTAGCTTGGGAGTTCAGCTTCGTTCTGGACACCGATGCTTTCGACTGTTTGTGGGATATCTTCGTTGAAGCCTAGACCGTATAGGACGACAGGATTCTGTGCATCGGAATTTTTGTCAGAGAGAAGGGTAAATGCTCCGGTGTAACTCACGGCTGGCGGTGTGGGGGAATAGCCATTGTAATGGGCCTCGTTGATGTAATGGGGCTGCTCTACTTCCTCTTGGATAACAATGTTTCCAATTGGAAGCGGGATATCCTCTTGACGGCCTTCGTAACCAGCAGGAGGCGGGATCTAAAGAACAATTAACACTTGGGGCGAAGTGGGTGTGACGGTGTCCAAGGCTTACCCTAGCATTTTGTGGTATATGATCATGTAACTGACACGGATAGGAAGGTACGAACCCATTTCGTTGAGGTGGCTGGGTTTGATCGAGTTGCAGGTCGTTTTCAGCCATTAACTGAGATTTCGAATGTGGGGAGTATGGGGCTGAGGGAAGGGAATTCCTGTTGAGATATCGCATGAGGCTGCCCATACGGCCATGGTGGGTCTCCCTTAAAACCCTTAAAAATAGGGCGTTAATAAGATTCATGTACGACTTGTTATTAATAGGGTCGTTATTCAGGTTGGATCTCGATCACTGTTAAAAAAGGAAGGTATGGCAGGTACGGTACTCACGGACCCCATCGTAGATCTACAGTATAGCCACCCGGCCTTATTTTCGAAACACGCGTGCGCTATGGTGCATTTCACTTAGGCACCGCTACATTTGTCCAAGCCTCGGAAGATATTCAGATTTTATTATTTATTATTTTCCTTTAGTGAAAACACTCCTTTCGATGAGAGGAACAATCCCTCTAAACCATTTTCTTTAATTCTCAAAATTGAGTGAGATTTTTATTCTGTTGGGCCCGAATTTGGTGCATAGGTACAAAACACATTCCCTAGCCATCAAAAGCCTGCATGGCATGCTCTGGAATGTATCAATGTGATTTGTACTTCATGGAGGAGAATTGCCAGATGGCGTGCTGCTTCGATCACCTCCTGGACAAGAGACTTCTGCTGCAAGAAGTCTTCTTGGCACCCAAGTATTTTCTTGCCACAGCAGTCGTCATTGTTAGTGGGACATTTCTTTGTGTTTCCGAGCCATGCAAGACAAGCAGAAAATGATGAAAAACTCAGGAATCGCGCCCATGGGCACCCAATTCTTTTCGGACATATATTTAGGGTTAGGGTTACAATTTTTAAACGTGTGGGCCGATTTTTGGCGCTTGGACAAATGTAGCGGCGCCTAAGTGAAATGCACCATAAGTTAACTCCAGGGCGAAATAACCGAAAAAGGGTAGCGGGGCAGTGCCAATGATGACAGGAATGGCAAGCTCCGATTGATTGAGATCCGATCTGACAGAGAAGTCGCGCCAATTGGGAAAATATGATAGCGCGTCGCAGCAGCACTCTAGCCCAGTACTGCAGTAGAATGACACCAACCCCCATCATTTTCTACTCCCTCTCCTCTCATAGTATCATGTTGGCGCTGACATCCACGCAAGCTGCCTATTGGATGAACTCCTCCGTCGTCATCTACCCCATCATTTACACTTCCGAGTCACCCTCGACATGATGGCACTTGGCTATTTAGACCACAGTGACCTCGTCATCATCTGCTCCTCGTTTGGTACGTCCCACATATGTTGTTAAGGGATGTTCACAATCATGTAACCGGACTTCACCCACTAGCATGTGTACTTGGCTTACCATGCTGAACTTGATCTCCACTCCCCTGGTCATAGAAGTCTCCTAGCTGTACGTCCCCATTCTTTCGCCATCAAAATCTGTGTTAGATCAAATGTAGATATCATTCATACCTCCAAGTCAGTGGGCGACGCTCTTACCAACTGTGCCATCCTCCTCCGGTACGCCGTGTGCTTACTTCCCTGACGCACATATAATCACCATCAAGAGGGAATTCGTAACTTAACACAAGATTCATGACTGAAATCACGATCCTGGCAGCCGGTCACTGATGGATCCTTGCTAGATCGATCACAAACTAGTCGCGAATACATCCCATGAACTCAGAAGCTGGGTGCGTCATGGGTTATTAATGTTGACTTCACCATCTGTGATGACTTTTCCCATCGCTATGAGCTGTCAGTCCAAGCCACCAGGTTTGTCGAGGTGCGTGCTGTCGTCTCTACGCTCCGTGTTTGAACGTCTCTCCATACACAGGACTGTGGTAGATTATCTGGTATGATTCATGCGCTTCGTCGCATTGCGCACTCGGAGCACAATAAGGCTACGTTACGAATCGACCATAAGGCTTATACCCGATAAAGTCGCCTTCTTCCCCCACTTTGATACCGTTCAGACCACCCAAGCTCCTCTACATGATGACCCAATGCACCAGTGAATATTCGATACGCAGATTTGGCGGTTATACATGCACTTGCCACTCTTAACTCCGTGACGCAGGATGGGATGCATACAGACAGGTTGGGGTGATGTGTTGGCGGATGGATAATGGTTGTGACAGGGCAGTAGTACTCTCTTCTCCATCGTTATCTTGCATGCGTGTTGTTGGAATTACAATATAGAAACTAGTCTACTCGAAAATTTTCAGAGGAACTCACACGGTGCGCAATAGCGCGCAACAGGTGCGATGAGCAACCGCCACTGGCTGACCATATAGCACACATAAAGGTACGGACCCCCTTGAAAGTGAAATATGCATAGAAATATTCGACTTGGTCGACACCTATGGCAGACGAAGACAAGGATTAGACATCAGTGCATGAGAGAAATATGGGGGCGTGGCGTTTATGCCAAAATAGGTCCGCATAGGACCTGCCTCCTCCTAACCGGCTGGCATGGACGTAGTTCCGGCGATTAGTAACATACGGAGTATTTGATGGACTGGCACAAGTTGGAGAGGCGGCCAACATTCCAAAGGTTACATGGGAAAATGCACTTGAATGACGACGCCGCAAGATTTGAGATATGGACCCAAAGGGTGACCTCGCCCGAAATGGCTGATGTCATTGGTTGTTTGAAGCACCGATTCTCACCATCTTTCCATAGCAAGGACAATACATACGTGCGTTGGGCTGATGTGGGTACTTACGGTGCGTGACGGCTCAGTCAGGCAGAGCGCCGATTAAAACAGAAAATAAACAAAGCCAAAGAGTGCCAATGTGGGAATTTCGGAACTTTCGGAACACCAAGGCGTGTGCCTGTTCACGGTGGGGGCGTGCACTCGTACGCTTGGTGTTCCGAAATTCCGGCGCAGCTTGCAAACCTGGGAACGGTGATAATCCCATGGTGCATTTCACTTAGGCGCCGCTACATTTGTCCAAGCGCCAAATCGGCCCACACGTTTAAAAATTGTAACCCTAACCCTAAATATATGTCTGAAAAGAATTGGGTGCCCATGGGCACGATTCCTGAGTTTTTCATCATTTTCTGCTTGTCTTGCATGGCTCGGAAACACAAAGAAATGTCCCACTAACAATGATGACTGCTGTGGCAAGAAAATACTTGGGTGCTTTTGCCTTTAAGGCAATAAGGAAACCCACAGAGTGGGTGATGATGGAAAGAGGGAAGACGCTCACTTCCTATCTAGGTGCGTCCCTATACATAAGTGGCGTAGCATGTGTTATCTACGGCATACCGGACCGGGAATAGATAAGCGCTTTGCTAATCATATCTTAACACTCCCTCTCAAGCCGTTGCTATTCCCATATTGTGAACGTGTTTCTGGTGCTTCGGACGCTGTAGCGCTTTGGTTAATACATCCGCCGTTTGTTCTGGATCCCGACAACTTTCGATATCGATCTGACCATTTTGTACTGCGTCGCGAAGCCAGTGCCATCTTATGGCTATGTGTTTAGATCTTTTGTGAAATTGCGGATTCTTGGCCATGGCGATCGATCCTTCGTTATCCCCTCGAATCTTTGTCGCCCTTTTCTGTGGGAACCCTAGTTCTTGGTATAGGTTTCGAAGCCAAAGTGCTTCGCGTCCGGCTTCTGAGAGAGCGATGTATTCTGCTTCGGTCGATGACATTGCTACGGTTGGCTGCTTTTTGGATCGCCATGTGATAGCGCCTCCTCCCGATATAAAGAGGTAG
>QLPC01003418.1:0-12271 GCA_003314055.1 Lactifluus hygrophoroides | reverse complement strand
GGTCAAAGCAAGTGCAAGGTTCGTCGGCCCTTTGCTCCGCTCCTCCTTATCGTCACGCTCATTCTCGTCGTCCACCACCTCAAGTACCTCCACGGGGTTTCCTGCCTTGCTCTTTTCCTTTCTCCGTCTCGTGTGACGCATGCTTCCTAAGCCGGATGAATTATTCTCAAATGCACCCTGTAGTGCGGCCACGAGACCGTTGGAACCCGAGTTATCCCCGACGCGTTCTTTGCCTTTGGCCCCGCCTCGGCGTTCGCGCGTTCGGGACATCAGTCCCATAGGTTTGTAGTCTGACTTGCGCATGCCTGGTGGGAGTGGCGGTACAACAACATGGGCCATGACCTGGTTTTTTTTCTTCTTCTCTTTTTTATTACGTTTGCTTCGGCGAAGACGCGATGTCGGTGGGAATACCGATATGGAGGGAGAAGATGAAGAGGTGATAGATATGACGTCCGATGGGTCAGGGTCACCGTCACGTCCAGAGTGGTGGTCAGAAGCAAGGCCACTTTCGGTGGGTGAGGGGAGAAACAGGGGTGTTTTTGACAGACGCCGTGGGGAAACGCGGGATTTAGATGATGACGAGCTAGTGGAAGCGCCCGAGGGATGTGCCGGACTCTGTCACGCAATGTATACATTCACGCAAGCAGGACAGAGGATGGCATGGGAGACGACACACCTGCTGCGATGGGCCTGGATCATTAGACGCGTCCACGATGAGCATCTCGTCGTCGTTGTCGTCGGCGTAGCCAGTACCAGTAGCACTCTGACTGGCCTCGCGTGGAGAATCTCCATGTGGAGCTGCTGACGTGCGGCCCATTACGTACTCGATCATCTCCCGCTCGTCGAGGTGGGCGGTAACTGCCAACTTGTCAGGATGGTGCACGGGTTCGGCTGTTTTGGACGCATTGTCGATCAGGTTCAAAGGCGGTGGGGATTTTAAAGGTGGCACTGTGATCGGTGCAGGCGGGGCAAAGGGTGAGGGAGAGACGGAGGCTGAAGTCGACGCGATGGGAGGACCGTGTAACGCGGGCGCCGTAACCGACCGCGATCTTGACTTGGGGAGTTAGGGCCCGAAGAACCAGTAAAACTCCTGCGCATAAAGGATAACAGGGCGAATACTTACCTGAAGAGACCTTGCCCTCGAGTCGGTCTTTAACAAAGACGCGTCGTTTGCTGGGGACGGCCACGCGGCGGGGTCATCTGGATCGAGAGTGATATCCTCCATAATCTCGCGTTCTTGTGGCGAAAGGACGGATTCATGGCCGTTCGTGAGGAACAGAGGGTCGGATGGTCCAAAAACGGATGACGAATTGGACGTAGATGTATGCGGGATCGGACGATGAACCTGTCGTCGCGGCAACGTTGCGTTAGCAAGAAGTAAGAAAAGAAAAAGAAAGAATATGAGAACTTGTTGTTGATTAGACTGGGGAGGAAACTTGTGGTATAGATCATATATCGACGGAGTGTGAGCGTGAGCGTGGTCGCGATCGAGACGACGTTCAAGGAGAGACGGCCCCTTTGAATTAACAGAGTTAAAATGGGCGCATATATGCGCAAAAACCATGTTTTCTATCACGTACCTTGTCAACAAGAGAGGAATCTGGAGGTGAAGGTGGTGAAAGAGGGTCGACCATATCAGACACGTCGTCTCGGAAGAGATTTGCAGAATCTGGATCGCTGGGTGTATGCTGTTCGGGTGGAGAAGAGGGCGCAGATGCAGATGCAGCGCCGCCACGCGCAGAGAGAGAACCGTCCCAGTTTGCGAGTTCCGAGTATGGCTGCTGCATGAATCCCAACCAACCGTTTTCACTCACTCTTTGTTCTGCCGTACTGCGTCAGTCGTTTCGATTCGAGCCAGAGCCACAGGCGTGTGGTATTATGTCATCCTATCACGTGACTACTCAACGACGATAACACTGACACCGACACTCTTCTCCTTACCCGCTTCGTACGCGGATATCTCCAACTTACCGTCTGACCCGATTAGAAATTGTACCACGATCGACGTCCGCCAACTTTCGCCTTTTTTCCACGCCTGCCGCGCCACCACCGTCAACGAACCCAGAAATACTTCCTTTTCGATCGTCTTTTCTTTCACTTCCATTTCTTCTTCCTCTTCCTCTTCTTCGTCCGACAATGGCTCGTCATCGTCTGCTTTGGGCGGTTTCACCTTCTCTATCTTGATGCCCTCCTTCACCTCCCACACTTCGAGCCCTACCGTCCTCTGTCCTCCCTCACTCGCCTCACCCAAATCCACTTCCAGCCCGTACGTGCGTCGTACCGGAATCGCTGTTTCTGCGTGAATGCCCCCGATCCACTGTCCGCCTAGTCCTTCCTTCGCCGCTTCTGGGAACAGTACACCGATGGTGCGTGCCGTGGCTTTGACCTTGACCATCTCGCTCCCCCGCTCAAACGCTTTCCGTATCCGCTCATCCGCACCATTAATGTCGGCAAGCAAACGCGCCTGCAATGCCGCTCCCCGAGCGAGCATCGTCGTCGGATCGCCGATACCGCCGCCGGCCACGGTGCCCGTCACGAATGGCGTAATGGCGTCTTCGCGGAGATGCACCGCTAGCGCCGCGTCGAGGCCGGGCAAGCACGCGCTACCTCCAGCGTACACTACTTCGTCGACGTGGATCCAGTCGAGCCCTGCCTGCTGTAGCAGCTCACCCGCGCGCACCACCACCCCGCTGTATATCGGTGCGGCCTCCATGTCGAACCGAAGTCGATTCATGCTTCCCGTGTAATCCAGTCCGTCCTTGAGCGACTCGACAGCGCATGTCGCCGCGCTCCCACCGACGCTACCCACCGACGCCGCCACTGTGCGCTTGGTATGAAGCAGCGCGAGTCGCAGACGCGCCTCGGCCCGCAAGTCGGGCGTTTCGCTCGCCGGTGCAACTTTGAGCGGTACGCTCGTCTTTTTCGTAAAATCTTTTGCGAAGAACTTGAGCAAGCGGTCATCGATTGCATCCCCACCGAGGTCGGCATGGTGTGTGGGTGATGTAAGATGGTGGAACAGGCCCTGACGCACGGCCAAGAGTGATAATTCAAGAGACGATGCGCCGAGATCGACCACAAGTTGTGTGCGGTCTTGACCAATCGCGGCCGGCTGGGCTGTCGTTGCATCATTCACACTCGCGTTGGCAGCTGCACAGAGCGCTGCGGCTCCGGCATCTTCCAATATCTGTAGCACACGAATTCCGGCACCCTCCGCGGCCTCCTTCAGAGCGTCGAGCTGGGTAGGCGCGAACCAACCCGGGGCGGTGAGCACAGCACCGTCGACGCTTTTGCCAAGGAAGGCTTCGGCAGACTGTAGGAGTGAGCGCAGGAAGAGCGTCGTCACCTCGGCGGGTGTGAGCACGCGCTCGGCGGGTATGGGCTCGGAACGGGGCGTCGCTACTTGGGAGGCCGCGGGCGTATTTGTTCTTGTCGTCAGCGCAGAGGCAGCTGGGGAGAGCGGGGATGGGGCGGGCAGCAAGACTTGCACTTTGTATGCGGGTGTATCGGGCAAGTCCGGGTGTTGGGTGACCGGCGCAGAGGATGTCGATCGGTCTTTTGAGATTTCGGAAAACCTGCGCTCGGATGTGAGCCAGAGTCTGAAAATGAAAGGGCTACACACTTTTTGCCTAGCAAATTGCGAAAGCCGATGATGGTGTTTGCGCTATTTTTTACGAGCTGTTGCTTTGCCTCGTTGCCAATGTACTTTTGGGGGTAAAAAATCATGAGCGCGCGTGATTTCATACAGAACGAAAGGTAGGAAAATCTCACTGTTTCCTCGCCGTGGAAAGAGATCGCGCAGGCGATCTGACGTTCTCCATCTTCGTTAGCGATACATTCTGGCAGTCCCTCCTATAAACCAAACAAATTAATAAAAAAAAGGTCACGAAAAAAAAGATGTGCGCACTTTTGTGAGAACGGCAATAGAAGCGAATGAATTGCCAAAGTTGATTCCGATGACTGTCTGCGTGGAAGAAGGTATTTCTATGGGAGTCTGCGCACTCCCATTTGGGATTGGCCCGTTGAGAGACATCTCGGTCTCAGAGAGTGGGTTGGGTTGGGTATGTCTATGTCTATGGTTATTTGCCGCGTGCCCATGATAATACGAGCGCAGCCGGCAGATGCCGAAGTTGCCTGTGCCTCATAAAGATGATCTAATCACGATCAGTAACTCTCTCCTCTCTCCATAGCGCAGCAGCAAGCAGCAGCAGCAGCAGCAGCAATGACCAACTTGAAAGAGCTCATCGACAGTCTCCTCCTACTCAAACCACCCACTTTATCGCAGTCCGTGCATCGAGAAGAATGCACACAGTGTTTTGATAATCAGGTGTGTTGAATAGCGTGATCGAGTGCCTTGAGCTAACCCGAAACGCCCCCATGCATAAACCCACTTAGGATGACCCTCTCGGTGTCGACGTTTGTCTCGAATGTTTCAACGGCGGATGTCTCTCGCAAGAACGACATCACGCACATACGCACTACAAAAAGACAGGCCACGCATTCGCGCTCAACGTGAAACGGCTTCCGCGCCCCAAACCAAAGGCGAACAACCGAGTGCGTCATCCCTCTGATCTGGCCCCGACCCGAGTAATAAGAGAGACATGAACGAAACCTGATGATAATCATTTGTATTCGTAGGACGATAACGCGGACGGCGATGCGGAGCCGCCGGCGAAAATGACGAAATTGGCGATTGTGGAGGAGCGTGAGGAGGACAAGTACGAGTGGGTTGTTGGCCTGCACCGTTATCAGATCGGGGCGCAGGAGCCTGTCTACGTCCCTCTGGAGACAGTCACGCGCACCGAACCGCGCGTCCAAGCGCTCGTCGATGGGGTCATGAAGTCCTTGTCGTCCGCGCGACAAGAGGAAGTCCAAGCGTGGGAGGAAGAGCTGACTCCTTGCGAGCACACGCTCACGCTCGACCAGCTCACCACGAGTCACATACCCCCATCCGGTACGCACGCAAAATTCACACACTTTCACCCCTCTCTCCCCTGCAAATGTTTTGGCTTTAAGTTTTAAACGAACTTGCGTGTAGGTTTGGCACATTGTTCGAAATGCGAGCTCAAGGAGAACCTTTGGCTTTGTCTTACCTGTGGTGCGCTCGGTTGCGGGCGCAAGCAGCATGGAGGCATCGGTGGGAACGGGCACGCGCTTGCTCATTTTGAAGAGAGCAAGCACCCGGTATGCGTCAAATTGGGTACCATCACGCCTGAAGGCAACGCCGGTGAGTTACTCCACGAACGTGCTCATGTACAGCGACCGACGGTAAACGGACAGACATATACTGTTACGCATGCAACGACGCGCGGACCGATCCCGAGCTCGTCCTCCACCTTGCTAATTTCGGCATCAACGTGCAGACGCAGAAAAGGACGGAAAAGTCGATGACCGAGTTGGTGCGTGCCTTATCCCAGGTTATTTATGCGCTGAGGAGACAAACGACGGCGGACTAGCAAATCGAACACAACCTCAAGTTTGACTTTTCGCTCACGGACGAGTCGGGGAACGCCTTTGAGCCCGTCTTTGGATCTGGTCTCACTGGCCTGCAAAACCTCGGCAACAGGTGCGCGCCCGTCCATCTCCCTTGATTACGCTCAAACCCCATCTCCAATTAATCGACAGTTGTTATATGGCCTCGGTCATCCAAGCCGTCTTCACCCTTCCACCCTTCCAGCAGCGTTACACAGCACCTCTCGCCGTCCAGCATTGGTCCGCCTGTGCAGAATCCCTCCCAGCAACATGCATCGAGTGCCAGATGTACAAGCTCTCAGACGGGCTTCTCTCGGGTCGCTACTCGCGCCCACGGCGCACCGACGACAACCCGCTCGCGGCTGCAACCGGTGGCCCAGCGAAAGAGACACCGGTCTTCCAGGAGGGCTTGCGGCCGGCAACGTTCAAGGCGCTGATCGGGCGCGGACACGCCGAGTTTGCGACGATGCGGCAGCAGGATGCGGAAGAGTTTTTCACGCATTTACTTACGTCGCTCCGACGCTATGCGCATGCTCACCCACGCGATGGTAGCGGTAGTGACCCGGAACCGACGGAGACGTTCGCGTTTGCGCTCGAGCAGCGGCTGCAGTGCACGACGTGCGCTGGTGTGCGGTACCGCGTTGACGCGCACGACGTATTGAGTGTGCCGGTGCCAGCGCGCGAGAAGGGGCGAGATGAGGAGGGCAAGGTGATCTATGAGGACGTCTCACTTGTCGAATGCATCGATGCTGCTATGGGTATTGAAGGTCTCGAGTACAAGTGCCCAAATTGCCGACGAGACATCGCCGCGACAAGGTGAGTGTCAATTGGGACGGCTCACAGGGGTGGTATGTTTACTGAGCGTTTACAGACAAGCGCATTTTGCGACGTTCCCGGATACCCTCGTCGTCCATGCGAAGAAATTCCAACTTGTCAATTGGGTACCTACAAAGCTGGGTGGGTTATAACAAACTTGCACATATCTTCATTTGTCGCTGAGAGGAGGTATTTCTATTCAGACATCCCGATCGTAATTCCGGAGGGCGACGTCGTCGTCCTTGACCAGCACCTCGGTAAGGGTCTTCAGCCGGACGAGACCGAACTCCCAGACAACGCGCAGGGTGAGTGAACTATCAGCATCTGGCGAGAATGTGACCAACGCTCCACAGACGCTCCTAGCTTGCCCGAATTCAACCAAGCTGCGCTCGCCCAGCTAGAAGCGATGGGATTCCCGTTGGTGAGGTGCCAAAAGGCGCTACTTGCGACGGGCAATAGTGATGCGGAGGTGGCGATGGAATGGCTCTTCGCACACATGGAGGATCCAGGCGAGCTTTCCAATCTCCAGTCGCTCTGTGTAGCTCGGCTGATGGCCTTCGCGTAGATATCGATACTCCTATCGCCCAGAGCGCGGGCAGTGCTGCGACTGGACACGGCCCCGACCCGAGCCCAGAGCAGATCGGTATGTTGGCGGATATGGGATTTTTGCCCGCGCAGGCTAGGAAAGCTCTCCGTGAGACGGTACGTGGTACTTCGTCTTGGCTGGGTGTTCACCGATATATCCTTTCCCTCCTTGGCACAGAGTGGAGACCCTGAGCGCGCCATCGAGTGGCTCTTCTCACATCCGGACGATGCGGGCGAGGAAGAAGGCGTCGCCCCGGCTCAGAGCGACAAAGCGGCCCGCGCCCTGCCTGGCTCCCCTGCGCTGCCGGCTCGTTACCGCCTGCGGGCATTCATCTCGCACAAAGGGCCCTCCGTCCATTCTGGCCACTACGTCGCGCATATCCGTACGGAGAGGGACGGATGGGTTCTTTTCAACGACGAGAAGGTCGTCCGGGCGGACGCGGAGAGCGTGCGTACGCTCAGACCTCTGGCGTATCTGTATTTGTTTGAGAGGGAGAGGACTTGAGATGGTTAGAAGCGAGAATAGACACGGAATGTAGCTGTAGCATGCGGGAAAGAATGATGGAAGGTGTTTTCTTTTGTTTTTCTGGGAGAATCACGGAAGGACGAGCCTCTTCAAGTTTCTTTCTGGCGCCAGCCCGTCGCGACGGACTTTCACAATGAAGAGAATCCCCTTTAGACAACTCCTTGTCAGAACACCGTAAATTGTTCCTTGGGGTGGACTTATTGTCATCACATTTTGGATTGACCCGGCCAGGGGCCGCGCCTATTACAGTAACTGCTTTTGGGTTAGGATTCCGCATCACAACCCAGTGATCATCAACAGAGCAATCGAGCAAGGTCTGATGGCACATGCCACAGACTTGCATTACGCTCGCTATTATGGCAGTCAACTGAGCAAGTGGACCCTCAATTCCTCTATGATCTCGGCAGAGATCTGGGGCGGGGCTCCCAAGGACTAGACTGCAATGTCACTGCATTGAACCCGTCCTTTGAGCGGCGCACCCCAGGTAGGAGACGGACAACCATCCAAGTGGCGCACTGATCCATCAACAGTCACGGAAAGGTGACTGCTCGGATGCCTCTCCGGCAACCGGAGAAATGATAAGCGCAAGCGACTGACCATGGTCTCCAACCAATCGTCCATAAAAGAGAAAGGTGCGGACTGTAATAACATATTAAAAACCATCTCTGTGTCTGCGTGTAAATCATCGGGTTATCACATATATCACATGTCAATTGAATACATCCACTCAGCCGCCTACTGAACGCCCCTGCTACCCACTCATACAATCCGTCTATTCTTCACCTTATCGGATCCTTGAAGGGCCTGCAACGTTGGATTCATCCCTAAAACGGAATTGAAAACTTGAGCTCGGAAGAATATCCGATCACGGTTTCAGCCTACTACGGGAGACTACGGGTATAGGATGGACCACCCCGTCAAGGGAAACCTTCGGGAAGATCTGGAGCCTGTTCCTGCCCCACAGATAGTCGATCCTCCATGGTCCTTGTCCTAACTCTCCTTCTGTTTTGCACCTCCCTCGGAACACGGTGTCAACACCCACACGCTCTTCAGCTCTCAATTTCGTCCATTCGCGTCTTCGAGAGGGCTTCCTCACATCTTCATTCACCGCTTTGAGCACGTCTCGAACGGTAATGCCAATACCTGGCGAGTCGTTGGACGCATGAATGTTGATAAGTTGTGGATATCCTTCATGATTTTCCAGTATTACTGAGAGCATCGGTGGGTGCATCGCAGGGGAATCAATATCTTCTGTCGGAAGATCGTAGTCGTGGTGTGGCTGAATGCTCATGTCGATTTTGAGAAAGTACTTCGTCAGTACAGGGTGCAAGACGAGTGGGATTAGCTCTCCCTTTGGGTTAGTCACTAATTTGTGAAAGTTTCTAGTTCCAAAGAGAGAAGCCATACATTCAATTCGGCCTGCGCATAAAATGTCGTCTTTTCTTCTTCGGGAACTGGGACTTCCTCGTCGTCATGTAAGATCGCGGCTGTGGAACTGAAATTCAGTGGCGCAACTTGAATAGTCGCAGGACACATACCGCCATTCTTAACAAGCGCACCGACCTCGTTTTGACGTAAAAATCCCTCCACCGCATCCGCGGTCAGGGTTTCCTAGGATCCCGGAAAGCTACTTGTTGACCTTGGGCGTACACCATCATACGCTGACTAGGACATACCACCTCTTCAATGTACTCTCCAAGATCATTGGCATGGGCGATGGCTATTGTATTCTCTGGGCATTTCTGTTGGAGGGCGCTCGGGCTCAGGAACTGAAGCATGGAGAATTATAGTGGTAGACTAACCTCTGCAATATAGTCCAAAACGCCGATGAGCGGGTCGCGGTGCTAAGAGTGATACATGATGTTTCCTCCCTAGAGACCCTAGTAGGGCTACGTACGTCAGGTACATCTGGAATTCGAGTTATTTCTATCTCATCTTCTCGACGGTTATCCGGGTCGTCGGGAAGAGGCTCGGCTGCTGCCTTGAAAACGGTAGTGTAGAATAGAATGCGCTTTGCCCGGAAACCCCTGATAAATATACATTGATCTTGATGCGGATTCTGCAAAAGGATCAGTACTTCCGTTTGAATGTGGCCAAATAAAACTTACTATACGGTGTACGGAACTGTTATTATACACTACGTTTGCATTTGTCTCACCTAGGATATCCCATTGAAAAGTTGCCCCTCCATTATTTAGCACTTGCGTTGTCAGAGAAATCCCCATTTCCAAGGACTTGTCGGTAAATGTAGCCACCGCCCATGAGGTAACCAAAGTACATCCAGATACAAGGATGATGTCTTCCATACGCCGTACGTCTAGTCACCATCTTTGAGCAACAGCGGACCAGCTGTCGATATGGTCTCGGATGTAGTCCTCGAACACCTTCGTCCTAATGACATCTTCCTTGGTGCCACCGTGGGGGACGCTGATGAATGCCCCAAGGCCCCTGCATCTGTAAACACGTGCTTCTAAAATATCACCCGCCAGTGCAGGATCTTCTGAGACAGAATGAGGGCCAGGCGTTGTGGCCACGGAACGCGAGTAATATTCACATCTCTGAAACATTGATATTTGAGTGACTGGACCCACTGGCAATTGCACGGGTTCGTAAGGCTCTGGTTGACAAATCATGTTGTTGAATGGATCGTCCCATGGAAGCAACACATTGAACATGCGGATGAAGTTGCCCTCTCTTACGTAACCGACGTCGCCAACCTTCACCTTTTCATATAGGTTTCCTGGATCTGGATTCCATAAAGCAAGGCCGTGGTGTAGGGAAGTGAGTTGTTCCTGGTAAATCTGATGCAATTGCAATGGCATGATGGTAGATGCGGAGGGCGAGCCACTGGGCGCAATCGATATTTTCAAATCAAGTGTGAATCAACGATATTCTACAACTGTAAGGGGGAGTACAACAGCCCACGCACACAAGCAGATACCCATTGGCAAGACATACTATTAACTAGTGACTAGTGACTGACTGACCACTCACACGCCCGGCAGCTCATGCGCCCAAGCCATCACCTCCCACACCTCCCACCAAATGGCAGGACGTGGGATGGCACAGGGTAGCTGTGCAGTGATTGCGCTCAATGGGCACATCATCGCACAAGGTTCACAGTTCTCCATGATGCCAAAGGCACAGGCACAGACAGAAAGATTGAGATAAGATAATAACATAAGCAATCAACGTAATCAACGTGCGACAATTGTGCCCCCCCCTGAAGCTCACACTGGCCACTCCTCTTGCCCCATTCTTCCCAACACTTCTGCTCTTTTTATTTTTTTTTTCGTTGGTAATTGGAAGCCAATCACCACCCACTACTCCCCAATTGGCACGTTTTCCCCACGCGATTTAAATATTGCATATTGCTTTTACAAGCGTGACTATATATCCGCACCACAAAAAGACAGGCCACGGATTCGCGCTCAACGTGAAACGGCGTCCGTGGCCCATATCAAATGCGAACAACTGAGTGCGTGACGTCCTGATCTGGCCCGAACACGAGACACATCTACATGTAGGACGACAGCGCGGACGGCGATGCGGATCCGCCTGTGAAAATGATGAAACTGGCGATTGTGGAGGGGAGTGAGGAACATAAACCCGAGTGGGTTCTTGACCTGCACCGTTATCGAGTCGGGACGCGGGGACCTATCTACATCCCTGTGGAGACAGTCATGCGCGCCGAACCGCGCGTCCAGGTGCTCGTCGACGGAGTCATGAAGTCCCTCTCGTCTGCACGACAAGAGGGTGTCCAAGCGTGGGAAGAGGAGCTAACCCCCTGCGGGTACACGCTCACGCTCGACTAGCTCACCACGACCACATACCCCCATCCGGTACGCACGCAAACTTATAATTCACCCCTCTCTCCCCTGCAAACTTTTGGGGCTAAGTTTAAAGGAATGTGCGCATAGGTTTGGCACGTTGTCCGAAACGCGAATTCAGGGAGAACCCTTGGCTTTGTCTTACCTGTGGTGCGCTCGGTTGCGGTCGCAACCTGCATGTGGGAACGGGCGCGCCCTTGCTCACTTTGTGTGAGTAAGCACCCGGTATGCGTCAAACTGGCACTATCACGCCTGAAGGCAACACAGGTGAGTTCTTTATGATAAGCTTCTCCTACATATACAGCGATTGACGGTAAGCCGGCAGACATCGTTACGCATGCAACGACACGCGTATCGATCCCGAGCTCGTCCTCCACCTTGCCAATTTCGGCATCAATGTGCAGATGCAGAAAAAGACGGAAAAGTCGATGACCGAGTTGGTGCGTGTCTTATCCGAGGCGCTGAGGAGACAGACGACGGTGGGCTAGCAAATCGAACACAACCTCAAGTTTGACTTTTCGCTCACGGACAAGTCGGGGAAGGACTTTGGGCCTGTAGTTGGATCTGGTCTCACTGGACTGCAAAACTTCGACAACAGGTGCGCCCCGTCCACATCCCTTGGATACGCTCAAAGTCCATCTTGACCAATTAATCAGCAGCTATTATATGGCCTGGGTCACCCAAGCCGTCTTCACCCTTCCACCCTTCCAGCAGCGTTACAAGGCACCTCTCGCCATCCAGCATTGGTCCGCCTAGAACCCCTCCCACTAACATGCATCGAGTGCCAGATGTACAAGCTCTCAGATGGGCTTCTCTCGGGTCGCTACTCGCGCCCACGGCGCACCGACGACAACCCGCTCGCGGCTGCAACTGGTGGCACCGCGAAAGAGATACCGGTATTCCAGGAGGGCTTGCGGCCGGCAACGTTCAAGGCGCTGATCGGGTGCGGACACGCAGAGCTTGCGACGACGCCTCAGCATGATGCGGAAGGGTTTTTCACGCATTTACTTACGTTGCTCCGACGCCACGCGCACACTCACCCACG
>QLPC01003407.1:0-11028 GCA_003314055.1 Lactifluus hygrophoroides | reverse complement strand
AGCCGTGACAAACGGATCGATGATACAAAAAGGAGAAACAATCGAGAGGTAATAACGGTTATGCCAGGCCCGGGGCCGGGCCTCGGGTACTCACGGTGGGTCTGGTCTGGGGAGGGGAGGGGGAAGGGGGCGAAGGAATGCCTGGGTCCGCAATAAAAATGCGCCCAGGAGCTTCCCTCCAGCTTCTGTGTTAAAGTGAAACGCCAGAGGGGGGTATGACTGCCTGATGAGGTGACGTCTGGCAGAGACGTAGGGTGGATATGTACACTCCGTAGCAACGTGCAGTAGAGTGTGCTGGGGTGGTAAGGGTGGGGGTGTTAATCCCCGTGTGATACATTCGTCCAGATCAAAGGCGTGATCCGGGGGAGGGTGATGAGGGCACGCCGTGACATCAGGGGCGTTCTCCCTGAAGACGTGTGAGTACGAGGAGGTGAACGCGTGTCCAGTCGCCAGCTGGATGAAGGCAGAGGTGATGTGGCGGTTGTGGAGTGATAAAACCCCCGCAAGGGCTGGGGGGAGGTCCGACAGGCCGGAGGGAGGGGCCGGGCCTGCTCGCCATGCGGCGAGGGGGAACTGAGAAGGACGTGGCGGGATGTAAGCTTCCGCCCAAGCTGAGAAGGCAGGATGAGGGTCAGGGGTTGGTAGAGGGATATGATAAGCCTGAGCCTCATCCGCCAAGGAATGAATGGAGGGGAGACCAGACCACTTATGTGAGTACCAAAGGACCTCGACCCTAATAGATAAGGAAGAGAAGAGATTAGATAAAGTAGAAGTGATAAGACGAGAGATAGGGAGATCGGTGTGCTTATCTAGCCTGGTCATGTGTTTGATGACCAACCGATGCCCTAAAAAGACGTAAATAATAGGTGTGGCAGGAGCATACCCGGCCCAGGACGACAAGCCCTGGGCAAGCGCCTTCAACTGCACCGACACGACCGTCTCTCCACTCTCCCAACCTTGTGTGCGGACAGTCGCCCCCTGTCGCACTATGTAACCCGCCGAGTAAGGCGGGGAAGGGGTAGGTAAGCACGTAATAAATATGGAAGTTAATGAGGAGGGGGGTTTGCAAAGCAGGCGGCGAGCCCGGTCTCGCTCAATATTAACGGGTCATAGGTAAGAAATGAAAAGTTGGTCGTGAGACCACCGCACCCTAGAGCCATATTCTGGATAGGTAAACTGAGGGGGCGTGGGACAACGCGACCGTAGGCGGTCCAACGAAGTCGGCATCGAGGCCGTCGCAGAGGAACAAGTAAGAAGGGGCACGTCCGGGGGAAGACGGCCCAAGCGAGAGACAAAGAGTGTAAGTAAATGAGCGATATGAAACTTAATCGGTGGTACAGCAAGGAGCGGATGAAGAAGCTCTAGGGGGGTTGTTTTGAAACAGCCCGCCACCTTTCGCAAGGCGTCGTTCTGTCCCACCTGTAAGATTTCAAAGCAAGTTTTGTTCAGCGAGGGCCCCCAAGTAGGGGACCCATACATCAACACTGGTATCACGATGGCGTTGAAGACTTTACGCCAAGAGAGACAATCCAAACCACGGATGGAATTACCTAAGATCGACAAAGCCCGCGCAGTCGAGCGAGCGCGGTTAGCCATTATCTTGACGTGCGTGTTCCATTGGAGCGACTGGTGGAAGAACACCCCAAGGTATCTGGCGGACTTGGAGACGTTGACGTCGTAGCTCTTCGTGATCGGATCGCGGATGCGAATCTTGAGCGGGGGAACCCCGTGGAGGCGTTGACTGTAGGACCTGCCTCTGAATAGGACTACCTCAGTCTTATCGGAGTCGGTGCGTAACCCCGCGCGCGACAGCCAGTCGAGGATGCGCTGTAAGGTGAGGACGGAGCGCGAGACCGCATCACGGAACGTAAGGCCCGTGGAGAATACAGCCCCGTCGTCGACATACAGTCCGGTAACACTCTCCGGCCATTCGGCCGTAAGGCGGAGAAGGGGTAGGGTGTAGATGGCGGACAAGAGAGGGGATAGGGGGGAACCCTGTGGGGTGCCGTGGTCCACATTGAAGGGAGACGAGCGGCGGTTGTTAAACGAGAGGTGTACTTCCCGGGTAGAGAGGAAGTCAGCGAGCCACGCTGACACATGGGTCGGAAAGCCCAAGAGGGAGAAGACGTGCAAGAGACGGGGACGAGACAATGAGTCGAAGAACCCCGAGATGTCGAAGAGGATGAGGGCCCCGACCCGTTTTTGGTCCAGGCACCGTTGGACTTGGTGGCCCAGGTAAGTGGTCGCGTCCACCGCGGAGCTGTAGTCACGCGAGCCGAACTGGGAACGGGGAAGAAGGGCGTGGAGGTTACAGTCCCTGAGGATGCGTTTCGCTACGATCTTCTCCAAGAGTTTCGCCGTGCACTCCAGGAGGGTGATGGGGCGGTAAGCTTTGGCAAGGCTGTAGTCCGGGCGTGCCGGTTTGGGGAGAACCACTACTGAGGCCTCGTGCCATGGGTGGACGCCTTGTTTGAGACATTCGCATAGGAGGGACACCAGGCGGGTCGGAGAAGCTTCGAATACCCACCGTAGGAGCTTGTAGTTGATCCCGGACGGACCCGGGGCCGACGTGAGGGAGGTGCAGTAGAGGGCCGTTCTGACCTCCTCCTCCGTGACGTCATCCCATGTTCGAGTAGGGAGTGAGGGCGGGTCATCGACGAGTGAAGGGGAGGGGGGCAACGTCGGGGGTGTGAAGAACCTTTCGCGGAGGACGCCCGCCATGTCCGCGTGATCGGTGACGACAGGTGACTCCGTAGTGCGGCGGAGCGGGTTGATGATGGATTGTCGGCGACCATGGCGCCATTTCGTCGCGGCCCAAAAGTCCTTCGTGGTCAGGGTAGAGAGGAACTGGTCCGCCCATTGTCGTTTGGCGAGGGAGACGGTCTTTTTGAAAACCCGGGCCAGGTGGTCACGCCTGGGGTCGTCGACGTCCGCAAGGTGAACCGCCTGGAGGGCGAGGGAGCAGTCTTCCGTCCACCACCGGGCTCCCTTCGTGTTTTTGTTGGAGCGGCGGGCGAACAGGGGTGCACAAGTCGCATCGATATCCGCTTCAAGCGCACGGGCAGCGAGGGCCACCTCAGCGCGGGTGGTGAGGGACGGGGTGGGGAGGTCGCGAAACGAGTCCATCCAATTGTTCTTAAGGGAGTCGTCAAGGACGAAACCTGGCAGGGGTGTATGGTCGACTTCGTGGGGGTCTACGTCCGAGTACAGGACCCAGTCCAGAAGCAGGGCGGCATGGTCTGACCCACAAGAGTGCGCGAACGAGATCATCGGAGGAGTGAAGGCGGAAAGGAAGTCGGCGGTGAGATTGGAGATGGCAAGGTCGAGGACCGACGGGTGTTTATTCGGTTGGCGCCAGGTGGGTGTGTCGGGTGGGTTAAGAACCACCAGGTCGCCATCCTCGATCCAGGTCTCGACCGCAGCCGCCCAGCTGGACGGTGTGGCCGCCGGTAGGGCCCAGAATGGGGAGGTAGTGTTGAAATCTCCGACTAGGAGCAGGGGAACGTCATCCAGTATGGGGAGAGACATGACATCCGTCAGAGCATGCCCCCCCCCCTTCGGAACGCGGTGATACACATTCACAAAAAGCGAGACGTCATCCCTGCAGATGGCGCGGAACGTCTGGTGCGTCGGGGATGAGAGGTCGAGAAGGGGAATAAAAATAATGTTACGGAGCACATCGCGGGCAACGTAAGTCACTACGCGGCACTCTCGGCGAGCATCGAGGGGAGGCATGTAGCACTCCCACGCCCTATGCGCAACCGAGCCCAAGACAGAGGACCCCGAGGGGTCTGTGTCCGAGCGTTGAGTTGATACCGAACCCGCCCAGGGTTCTTGAATAAATAAAACATCAAACTTGCCCATCATCTCATGCAGAAGTCCGTGAAGGAGCGTGTTGCTCCTGTGTAGGTTCACGGACAGTAAACGTATACGCCCGTCAGGCATTGGGCAAGGAAGGAGTCGCGGAACACATCGAGAGGGTTAGCATGGTACGTTGGTCAGCCGGCGACATATGCATCCAACTCATCAGAGTGAAAGCGTCTTTCGAGAGGAGGAAGGTCCTCTCCGCGTCGCTGAGGGAAGGGTCGGACATGATGTGGGCACGCGTGGTGCGGAGGCGCTCATCTAGCATGCTGGTGACGGGAGGGGGAGTCGATGCTCCCGGCCCGTCGTCGTCCATGATGTGGTCATCGATGCGAGCCGCCGCAAGTGCGGAGAGGTCGACAGCAGGGGCCGGAGGGATGGGAGGACGAGAGGAGTCGTCCGAGGAGGACGATGGGACGTCGATGGGGGAGGGTTGGCGGAGCCTGGAGACCGAGGGGCATTTGTCAGCCTCCCGGCAGTGGTGTCCCGACGATTTAAGGCGGGGGTTCTTCGCGCAGTTAAGGCACTTGACCGTGCAGCTGCAGACGCCGGCGGTGGTGTGGCGGTCTCTGGTGGAGCACTTCACCCCGTGTTCATCTGCGCCATGTCGGCCGCCACAGATATAGCAAACGACCACCGATCCTGGCTTCGGGCAACGGTCCGTGGAGTGGGTGAGCATGTGGCAGCGGTCGCATTGCCGGAGGGTCATTTTAGAGACGAACTTGCGGGCACGGGTGCGAGCGCCGAATAGGAAAGGCGGGTTCGTCGAGATGTCCTTCTCAAGGTTACCGAGAGGGTCATAGACTGAGAACGAGAGAGAGCCCTTGCGGAGGGGGCTCCCGTCCTGGGCATACAGCGGGTATTCCTGAAGCCACTTAGGCATGACGACGTAGTGGAGGCCGTCGTAGGTGGGGTTGCGGATGATCTCGCGGTACAGCGCTTCGGTGGATGGGAGTGCGTCGTTCTCATCTCGGTGGAGGAGTACGCCGTTGAGGACCATCCGCAAATACCCGGCCTTCGGGGCGAGGGTCCCAGTGGGGTAGTCGCGGAGTATAGTGTGTCGGTGTCGAAGGACGACATGGGGGTCCGGGTTGCCGGCGAGAGTGAGGACGAGGTTCGGGTTCGCCTGGGAGCTCCAGCGAGCCCCCAGGAGTTTGAGCTCCGTACCTTGGAGGTCGGTCCTCAGTTTCCGAGCAACGACGTCGGCGGATACCGTAGGTTTGCGAGGGGCGGAGCCCGGCACTACGGGCAGTATGATGGTCCACTCGCTAGAGTGGAGGCGCGTCTGGACGGGCTTGGGTGCGGGTTTGGGTTTGGGAGGTGCGTAGTGTTCCAGGTAACGGTCTACGATGATCTCCTTCGTGATCGACTTGCCGAAGACGGTCTTCTTAGTGCCGCCATCGATGCAGAAATGATAGAGCTCGATGAGCTCGTTGATAGGCTTCTGCAATAGTTGTGTGCGTGACAAGGGCGCCTTGCGGTTCTTATAGCCCGCCGGTGGGGAGACTTCCCGCACCGAGGATGATTGTGAGGAGGAGGGAGAAGAGCGTGAGGAAGAGGCACCCGCTGCGGCCGCCGCAAAGGACTTGGGCGCGGGTTTTGCCTTGGGGAGAGGCCGACCGCCGCGACCAACCTGGTTCCATCCGAGGCCCCAGCCCGCTGGAGCTGAGGGTTCGGAGGCCTGGGGGGCGGACTTGTCGGGGTGGGGGTCGAGGTGTGGGGGCGCGTCTGCGGCCTCCGACATGCGGTCACCGTCGTCCACGACGTCATCATCGGGAGCGGTGAGGGAGATCTCGAGCTGCCAGTACCTGTAAATGGCCGTGATGTCCGAGGCAGTTAGTACGGCGGAGGGCTCGTAGCCCATCTTGAGATAGAAGAAACGAATGGACTCCTCCAGGAGGACCACATCGCGGTGCGACCCGACACGGCCCGTAAAGGCCACGAAGGTATCCGCGCGTTCCTCGTCGGTGGGTTCAAGTCCGGTTGCTATATCGGCCACCACAAGTGCGATGGCGTCGGTCAGCGAAGTTGGGGCAGAGGAGGGAGGTTCTCGACAGGCGGGCCGCGACGGCGAGTATCGACCCGCTTCCGGTGCCCCCCGTTGCTTTCCCTTTTCAACTGCGGTCGCCCGGTTAGGGTGCGACACGTCCGCAAGCAAAGTCTCAGCTCCAAACTCCCTCCTCCCAACAGGCAATGCCGGCGCGACCGGCGGTAATGCAAGGGGGATCAATGGGATCGGTTTCTGGGCAGAGGGCCCGGGGGGGGCGCAAGCGCCCTGGCGTGCACCAGACGCAGGGACGAGGGACCCAGCCGACGACGTACCTCTGCCAAGCCGATCACACTCCTGCCTAATGACCGCCTTCGTAGTGGGCGAGAGCCCCGGGCCGACGTGCCCTTCGACGAGGGGGATCTTCACCGATTTTTGGAACGCGGGCGGGGGCTTCTCCACGGCCGCCAAACGAGAATCAAAGGCGTCGAGGCGGGCAGAGATGCCATTGACCACTTTGCCGACCGAGGCCAACTTGAGGTCCAGCATCGCGCCCAATTCGGCGAGGAGCGAGGTGGTGGGATTGGAGAGCAGCTCGTTCACGACCGCCGTGGTAGACGTCTGTGACGTGGATGGTTGGGCGGGTTCCTCGATCATAGGAGATCCGGCGCGTGGTGGAGCCGGAGGCTGGGCAGAGAGAGCTTCGGAGTGACGGAACTCATCGAGCACCATGTTCAGGTCAGCCGTCGTCGGGATGTAGTGCACGTCCCTGTCATGCTCAATGTAGATCAGGGTATCGTATATGTGGTGATAACGGCGGAAGAGGGACTCGAATTCAGCGTCCGACATGCCCGGGGGGCGGGGCAGCGTCAGCTCAAAATTGGAACGGATCTCATTTACCAAGTCCTCCTCCGCCCGGGTGGGCGAACTTGGTGCCCGATCCCCGGTGTCCGGGGGGAGAAGCATGATGGCGTCAATAGTCCCTTGACTGATGGGATACGACGGGGTAGGTTGGGCGAGTTCAGCCTCGGAGAAGGAGGTCTTGGAAGGCTTCGCCGTGGGCGGGGTGATGGGTGACGTTGCCCGTGACGAGCGTGACGTAGCACGTGAAGGTGGGCGGGAGCTGTAGGGGTGGGGGGCTTGGCGCGCCTTCCCTTTCTTTGACTTCGTGGTATTCTTGGGTAGGGGAATCGAGCGGATGAGCTCGATGTTGGCCTCCTCTAGTCGGGCCTTCCTGGCCTCGTTGTCGACCTTCACCTGGTTACGAAATTTGGAATAATCAGCATCCGCTTCGCCGACCCACTCTTGCTTCTTCCTGGCGAGTTCAGCGAGGATGTCATCCTTGGTACTAATAAACAGGTCACGACGGAACTGTTCTAGCTCCGTGTTGATATCGAGAGTGGCGGCGGCCTTGGCGGCCTCTAACTCGGCATGTGCGACCAAGGTGTCAGCGTGGCGTTGGTGTTCGGCGATCCTCGCTCTGGCGGCTTCGGCGATCTCGGCCATGCGAGGTTCGATCGTTTCTGAGACGGCCTCGGAGGTGAGGACCCGCTCGACGGACTCTTTGAGGGAGTCGCGAGTGCGGTTGAGCCACTCAATCTGAGACGCGGAGGGTGGGAAAGAGTCCTCGAATCTAGGGAACACAAATTCGTACAACTCGTCAGCGGATACTGCACGTTCAAGGCTCTCCCTCAGGAGGTTTACCAGCCCCAAACGACGGCGATCAAACCATTCTCGCACTTCACCCTCGAGGCGAGCGTTTTCCCGGTTGACGATCGTACTGTGCAAGGCACCAACGTCCTGGCCGCATGTTTTCAAGATCGACTTGTAGTTCTTGTGGGAAATCACAAGGTTCGTCTCGTCTAGGCAACGGAGACAGAGCTGCCAGTCTGCCGGGTTAGTATCACTTTCCACCAAATCACGGGTGTCATGAATGAACTGCAACAGCGTGGTGCAGGCGTCGCGAAGGGGAGGTAACACGTCGGATTCTTCTACATCGAAATGTGTCTCAGCGGTGTCCGTCAGCTTGTGGGTCTTGGCAATGCCTGCAATGCCGGAAGCGAGGACTTCAGTCATGACTCGGAAAAATATGGGGAGGGAGAGAGGGCCGTGTGGGGCCACGGCTTGCTCTTCCTCCGGTTTCGGGGGGCTATTCTCTTCTGTCCAGAAGCCGGCCCCAAGAGTGTCGCGGATACGTTTGAGAGAGGCGAACTCAGCGGCCCCATCTGCGTCGTCGTCGAAGTCGACGAAGACTAACGGATTGTCAATGGAGTAGGGGTGTTTCGGGACGACCCCAGGAATATTGTACACGGATCTTCTCCCAGGAGGGAGGGGTTCAGGAGGGGCAGTCGCCCGAGCAATCAGCTCTTCTACGGCAAAGCCGTGGGGTGACATAGGGGTGAGGGGGGAGGGTGGTGTAGAGGATGTTATGGCGAGAGAGATGTATTCAACAATGTACTAAGGCTACTATGTTGCCAGCACCAAGTGGGCGAACCAAACAGTGGTGGTGGTAAGAGGAAAAGAAGGATGCAAGTACGCATCAAAGCTGACCACGACAATCTCCAGTATTTCAGAAAGCCCCAGGACCTGAACCGAAGACAAGCAAGGTGGATGAAGGTCATGGCAGACTATGACTTCATTATCGACCACCAACCAGGGAAGCAGAACGTCGTGGCCGACTTCCTATCAAGACCCTTCGAAGAAGACGAAGGGCAACACAACAACAAAGCCACCCAACTTCTACCTGAACTGCGCTTCGCAAAAATGACATTCCCTGAAGAACTAGGAGAGCGAAGAGCAGTCCTGGCTAGATATCATGACCACCCCACAGCTGGACACCCAGGAATCGAGAGGACGCAAGCATTACTGAAGTGGAGGTACGAAGGAGAAGGCATGGACGACTTCGCAAAAGGATACGTGCAAGGCTGCGCCATTTGCCAGGCCAACAAGGTCAGGAATCGCTCAAAAAAGGCCCAGAACTACGCCCTGGAGGTCAAACCCGACCTAGGCCCCTTCAGAAGTGTGTCCATGGACCTCATCATGGACCTCCCCCTTAGTCACAGATACAATGCTATTCTCACCATCATCGACCAAGGGTGCTCTAAAGCGACTAAATTCATCCCATGTACCACCGAAATCACAGCAGAAGGAGTGGCCGAAAGGTACTTCCGCCACCTAGTACCCTGGTTTGGCCTCCCCACGCGAATCATATCGGACAGAGACCCTAGGTTCACGTCCCACTTCGCCAGGGAACTCTGTCGCCTAATGGGGATTGACCAAAACATCTCCACAGCTTACCACCCTCAAACGGACGGACAGACTGAAAGAATGAATCAGTGGCTTGAGCAGTATCTTCGCCTCTGGGTGTCGAATGAACCGGAACGCTGGAGCGAATATCTAACACTAGCAGAGTTCACACACAACACCTGGCCCCATGAGAAGACAGGCTACTCCCCCCACCAACTCCTCATCGGCTATCAACCTGAAGTGCAGTTCCAGAAAGGCCCATCAGACGTCCCAAAAGTTCAGGAACGACTAGAACAAATCCAGGAAGCCAGACATAGCGCCACAAGACTCCATGAGGCAGCCAAAGAATATCAAACACCGACAACGTTCCAGTCAGGAGACCTGGTCTGGCTCGAGGGAAAGAACCTCAAGACACACCACCTGACCCCAAAACTAGCCCACAGACGTCATGGCCCCTTCACAATCACACAACGTGTGAGCAAGGTGGCCTATCGTCTAGACCTCCCTTCACATTGGAAGATACACAACGTGTTCCATGTGAACCTCCTCTCTCCTTACAAGGAGACGGAGGAACATGGCGCAAACTTTGACCGACCCCCCCCTGACCTAGTGAACAACGAGGAGGAGTGGGAAGTCGAACAAGTGATAAACACGAGGCTTCTGGGGCGAAACAAATGGCGTCAATACCTGGTCAGCTGGAAAGGCTACCCACAATCGGAAAACTCATGGGTAGAAGAAGCGGACCTGCACGCAGACGACCTCATTGCAGACTTCCGTCGCAGACACCCGACCATCAAGCGCCGAGGACGTCGCTACTCTTAAGAAGGGGGTAAATTCACCATCTTTTCATCATTCCCCCACTCCCAGACACGTCTACCCACTCAAAAACACACCTCCTTTACACGCTCTCCTCTATGTCAGACATCAGCTATGGATCCCCAGAACCGCGCACCCTCACCGACCTCGACACCATTGTCCATAGCGAACGACACTACTATGGAACCTGCTCCAGCCATGCAGGATCACCCACACCCTCTCAAATCGCACGCATCGCAGAAGGATTCTCAGGAGACGAAGCCCAGACCACCCACACCCCCCCTACCACAGACGCTAACCTTACCCCCTCGGCTGTTCATAGACACGACGAGGGAACTTCACACTCTATCGGGAGAGCAGTACCCCTCTTGGAGGAGAATCGAGGACAGTCAAATGCTGACGACACTGTTGCCGCTACCACCCCACCACCTCCCCAGACACAGAACCATCTTCGACCGGTTCCCCAGCCAAGAGCAGACCCCCCCGTACAATCATCTTCGAACACAGCATGGGGACCTCCCTCCTGGGACCCCCAACCCCTCCCCTTCACCACCATCGACCGCTTCGCCCAGAGCGTCCTCCAAGCGACTGAGGACCTCGTCAATGACCCCAGGGACTTGGGAGAGATCCCAGAAGACGATGCGAACCGTCTCAGGGGAGAACTCGCGGAAAGACGATGGGAGGCACACTCCTCCTACTACAGACGTGTCCCCATCAGTAGAATCATCGCAGCCGGAGACCTGAGCACCCTGGCATTCAACGACCTACAGAACCACATCAGGGAGCTTAAAGCCGAAGCTAGACGACGCCTGACGGCTCGAAGGGCCCCCCTCTATGTGGGAGGAGACGAACAATACACCCCTGCCTCCCCTGAACGCTCCCCATCCCCTGCACCACGACCCACTATCATTGTCCCACCTATCCCTATTCCCCCACGAACTGAAACTCCCCCTCCGACTATTAACGCACCCGCTAACCCCGACATTGTCATCATAGATATCTCTGAAGAAATAGACGAAGAGATGTCCCAAAGCCCCATTACTCCCCCTGCCTACGACGCCCTCAAGCTTGAGAGGGTGGGGAATCTCCCCCCAACACGAAACCACATCCATGAC
>QLPC01003380.1:0-11548 GCA_003314055.1 Lactifluus hygrophoroides | reverse complement strand
CGTGACGGTGGGTGTGGGATACAAAAGTGCAGAGGGACCAAAGTCACTAGAGAAGAGGGAAGGGAAACGAAGTAAAATGTCTTGAGGGGTACCAACGGAAAGGGTGTCTGTATCCTTGTGGATGCGATGTGTGAGGGTGTCATTGTCGTCGTTCGAATCGGAAGGAACAGATGCCGAATCAAGTTGAGTGTCCTCTTGGCTGGCTGCGGAGCGGGTGATGGGACGACTTCTGCGAGTGACACTGTCCTTGAACTCGGCTGAAGGCTTGAGATCTGGCTTCTGTACGGGAGTGGTGGAAGCAGCATGAGTCGGCTGGTCAACCGAGAAGGTGAACTGCATGCGCTTGATGGTGCCGGGACAACCATTGAGACTTTCCTCACGCGTCCGCTCTCTCTCTGCGGCACGCTGCCTGATTATGTCTGTCGAGTGATTGCGCTTGAAACCAGGTGCTTCTAACTCCTCGATACTCCTGGTGAATTAACGTAACATCACGGACAAACAAAAAAATGAAATATTGATCCGACGATACAGGAACACGAACACGCGGACAAGGGGGTGGGCGGCGCGTGGCGAGGCAGACATGATGGACACGAGGACGATGACAAGTTTCGTCAGGGCGCAGGGTTACGGTAGAGCGGAGCGGAGAGAACGGACCGGCCTTTCTCTTTGTCGAGCTTGTCACCCATGCACTTGCTCAGTCTCTTGAACTCTCGCTTGGACTTGGCGCTATCAACGTCGACCATGAGATTCTGGAGATGCCACAGACGCCAGCTGAGGTTCTCGAGACGCTGCCCTTGTTCGAGGAAGCTAGCGACTTTTGTGCACACCTAAGGAAGGCCCGGAATGAAGATCATGAATTAGTGGCGGTGAAAGGGGGGAGGGGCAAGGAAATTTGATAAGACGAACCTTCCACGTCTTCGTAAGAGCATCGGTGTCACCGAGGTTTGAAAAGGCGATGAAGGACTTGTTGCCCTGGAAAGGACGAGACATTAAGGGGAGGACGGATTGAATGTCGAGCATGAGGGGTTGCGGGATGTTATAAGAGAAAGTGGGAACACACTTTGAACTTGAGATTTAAGATGGACGGCATTTAAAGGGGAATGAAAAGGAGGGGAAGGGCGGAGTGAGGAGGTGGGGAGGAGTGGGGGAGGGAGTGTCGGTTGAGCGCCTGAGCGAACGAGGATACAAGTATCTCGCTCATCTTGCTCGTACTTAGTCGAATTCGAATCTTTTCTGTTTTCTGTATTTTCCCTTCGATCACTATTTTCATTTTAAAACTCAGATTGTAAAGTACAACTTTGTATGGCTTGGGCTCAACTCAACTCAAGGCACTGTTAATGTGGCGGCCGACGCGCGACGATTCTAAACGACCCGTCTCTAAACATGGAACAGGTTCATCAGAATCTATTTTCTTTTCTTTTCCTTTCCTTTCGTCCTTCAAGTTCAGCCCATGCCCACTCCAGCCTCTCTCCTTTAACCCTTTCTCAGTTCCCTACTTTTCACCTCCTCGTGGTTTCAGTTATCCCATAAAGACCATATTTTCCTTATTCCCTCTCCCCTCCCAGTTTCATATTTCATATCCACTTCCCCGGGCTTCTTTCCGCGGACTGAACGTTCCCTCCCTGCATTTTGCATCCAGTAACCATTAACATATACATGCACATCTTAACATAACATATCAAATTTCGCATCCATCACCCTCACCCTCCACCTCCCCCCTTCAGAAGCTTCCTCCCCCCTCTCGTTATCGTCTAGAGCTTCTTCTACGTCAACACTCCCTTTCCCACCCTTATTCCTTTCCACCGGTCCCTGCGGCGCCAAACTTCTTCCTCCGTCTCGGTGTGCACACGTCGCGCGGGCTGCCCCGTGCCCATGTGTAAGGTGTGGGTAGGTACACCTCTCGCTTAGCCGCTCACTTCTGATCCAGAAGGCTTGCCACGATTCTGATCTCACACGTTCATTTCCCGTCCTTCCCGCCCCTCCCTCCCGCTTTCTTGTAGCCCTTGACCCTATATGTCGTTCCTGCAAGCCCTTTTTCGCACCTCGAAATTGTGGATCGTGTCTCTGGAGCCCCTTGACAGATACCCTTATCCCCGAATGCCCATCCCATTTACAAAGGGTCACGAGTCAATACGGGTTAATGCGGGTTGCGCGCCGCTAACGGCGGTAATTCTGCTGGACAAGGATAGCTTAAGGAAAAAATTATTATTGATTTTCTGCAAAGTATCACATGATGCTATACTTTTTGAGAACAGACAGGAGGAGGTACATGCCAAGATCTTATCGGGTAAATGGGCGTGTAACTTAGTGGGGATGATCCTGCGTCACAGTCACGACGCGTAGCGTGGTCGCTCTGGTCATAGCGCAGCGCCGGAAGCCCAGAGGAAAGGGAAAGATATCGCTTCGGTGATAAGTGAGCTGAATCCAGAGGCGGAGCTGGGCAGCGAACGCGTATCGTGGTGGTCCGTCTCTATATTCCAAGATGAGGGGCGCTTCCGACCGAGGTGAAGCGTGTCCGAGTCGCTCCTACTGACACTACTGTACTGTACTGTTCACCACTGTTCCCATGTAATGTGAAGAGCTTATTCATCGGAGTCACGTGCAATGATCCAAATCAAGCAACGTATATTATCTTTGCTGTACCTCCCATACTCAACTATGTTCGTTTTCAGGGCCTCCTCCTACACATCATATGACCTGAGCTGCTCTATGGTGGGCTCTGTCATGGAATCATGCTGTGATTTTTCTACAAACCCAAAATTGGACGAAACGAGGGCCCATCGATAAACATAGGATACCAGAAACAGAAGGAGACGCTCTCCATCGATAGTGGCTGGCGGCCGATATCCGGTCACGCTTCGTCCGCACCTGGACACCGGTCCCGGTCTTTCAATGGCAAAAGAAATGGAAACAAGTTTCGTATCCCAGTTCCAGTTAGTTCAAGTGAACTTTACTTATTCATGAGGCGCTTTTTTACCGTGACAACGTTGTTTGCGTTTCGTTTGATCATTCTATCCTGGCACTTGTGCTTGAAGGGAAAAAAAGAACCAGAATGACACGCACACTTTAATTTTTTCTTTCTCTATCCTCGGGGAGTTGGTTTAACCCGGGCTCGGGGTTCTTCTTGTACGAAGGCCGTAGTCGCGCCACGCACTCGTTCGTTCATGGGGAACTCGATTGAAAAAAAACACGAAGAGGAAGAAGGAAGAAGGCCCCTCTTCCCGCGCGTGCAGGCGCGAGTCCCGGCTGGCTGGGCCCTTCCTGTACATATCCCCTTGGGGAGTGTCTAGCGTTGCATTGTGGGTTTATGTTCGCCACTACATTCGTAGTGTCGGTGCTACTGAATACACCCTTTAACAGATCTAATACCTAATTGTCCGTATTGCATCTCGCACTGTTATATGATGCGTGCTACTCAGCGTTATATCATGTACTACACGAAGCCCAGGGCATTGGCAGGTTTGCAGCAATCTGCCTTCGCCAATGGCCGTAGCCGTGCCAACTCCGAGTTGGTTCCTTGACTCAGCTCAGCTTCCTGCCTTCTTTCATTTCTTCCTTCTCTGTCGTGCCGCACATCTACGGACGGACAACTTGAACTGAACGAACCCCCACACGTGCACGTGATCGTGCTGCTATTATGACAGACACGATACACGAGACGAAGACGCGGCAGCGATCGACAAAGGAAGCACAACAGGGAGGAAAAGGGGGGGAGGGCGGGCAATGAGTGTTTGCACGTTTGCAGGAGCAGAGTCGACACCTCGCTACGTTGCGTTGGCCATTGGCTATACAAGGTATTCGAGTCACGCTTGACCAACTTGAATATGTAGCGTGGTGCTGCACACGACGTGCCAGGCACACTCAAGTTGCACCTGCCAAGTAGTTCAGGGTCACTGACGAACAGACCAGCAGATATACTAATAATGTAGACGCGCCATGTTCCCGGGTGAGGAAGAAGGGTTGGTGGGATGCCGATTGAGACTATGCGTGTCGCGCATTCCAAATCGGGGCAATGCAAGTAGCCTAGACAAAAAGGACAAATGCTACTACATACGGTCACCTGCGTGTCCATCAGTGGCATCCAACATCGAATCTATCTGCCTGCCTGCATCCTGCTCGTGGCTAGGTGTATCATGGGCGTAAAATGAACAAACGTGCGTCGAGTGTATTGTCTGAGGGGGTTCTAAGATTCAGATTCGTTAGGGCTAAGAAGGCTTGAACGAAGGCACCGGAGCTTGAGCGTGACACTTCAGAAGTAACCAGAGAAAAGGAAACCGGCTTGTCTTTTTCCTCTACAGGTCAGGTCGCTGCAACATGAAGGTTGTGTGGGTGGAGCCTGGAGCTAGCGGGGCAGCAGCACAACATCTGCGTCCACACCTACGCTTTGTTTCTGAATCAAGAAAGGTGTATGCCCGTGATGGCTAGGAACCTCGTCTCCGCAATCCGCATCCACGCCCATCATGTGTGTGCCAATGTATATATCTGCCGCTGCGCTAATCTCCCGGTCCCTGGCGTGGCGGCCGCCGCTGGCAAGGGCCTTCTGCTGGAACCGCAGAGCTGTTTTGCCACGTACCACGAACTTTAGACGCCGATACAGAGCTGTTGTGCTGTCACTACCATTCGCGGGAGCTCCGTGTACCATTTTTGGGAAGTCAGTGAGCACTCGAGGCGCCTATGGCAAGGCCTCAACTGCGTCCGATGTCCGACCGGCTCAGGGTTTGAATATTTGAATATTTGAATACTCAAGGCCCCATATCCTTACGCCAAGAGCGATCCGTATGTCTACATGATCCGTGTGATGTCAAACGACCAACCGCGCACTTAGGCACAGACAGGACTGTTCCCGAGTCCTAAGCAGATTTTTTTGACGTGAGAAAACAGTGGACACGGTTGCTCATTGCTAATAGCCAGTTTCAAGTTGCCCTCTGTTGGGTTTGCACCGCTGCCGATTATAGAGCTATCGGAGAATCATCGAGGTAATATCGTTGTTTCTTGTCGTCGGCACTTGTAGTATGGAGTTTCACAGATAAACCGCAAGAGGTAACTCCACATACGAGGTAAACAGGGTAGCTGTAAGTATATCTTCCCGTCAGACCCCCGGTAGTTGCATTTCCTAAAGTAGGGTCACTCATTGACATGGTAAGGGAAACTGCAAATTAACAAATAAACCTACAAACTACGAACCGCAGTGGGAGTCTTCGGTCTGTCCTTCCTATCAGTCTCTGCCAGGGAGCACTTCCGTCCGACTGTCGTGCGAGTGAACGCCGGGCGAAGGACTCAGAGTAGCAACAGGGGCCCGCCATACTAGTAAACGGGGCAAGTCTGGTCAGACACAATAAAGTTGGAAAAAAAAAGAACAGCCCCACTATCCGACGCTGTGAATGGAAATAGAAGTACGACACGATAATACGAAACAGAAAGAAACGACGCGGGACGGAACGACACGTACGACGGACGGCAGATTGCGCGGTGCGCCGTGGAATGGGATTGGATCTGCTTCTGTTTGGTCGTACATATCTACATCTGCTCAGAATAGTAAAGATCGGGATGGAGGGTATTGTTGTGAATATGTGAAAAGGGGAAGGAAGCTGCGTAGGTGGGTTTTTTTGTATCAATCGAAGGGAGCGGACCAAAGAAAAAAAAATGAAGAGTTGGATCTGCAGGCTCGTGATTCCGCTGCGGGAAACGGGAATCATTCGAACGGCCCACAGAATGAGAGGGAGCGGGGGAAGTGGGGACGTACGCGCGTCATTCGAGCGGACATAATGGCAAACTCTCCAGAGCGTGCAGTGCTAAGGCGGGAAACAGGACGAAGGGTTAGACTGGGCAGAGGGAAACGGAACGCAACAATCACTTCAAGTTGTCCCTCATCCCCATTTTTCTTTTGCTCGGAAAGTCGCGTTATCACCAGACCACGCTTCCGCTATCAAAGGCCTGCTGTGTGTTGCATGGACATTTCAAGTTTACTCCAGCCCACCCGGATTGGAGTCCACCCGGATTGGAGAAAAAGAGAAATGGAAGTATACTTCTCTGCCTGGTGTCAGGGGCATTTGGGGTCGGGGTAGTATCATCATGGGACTTGCACGCGCCTCGCGTACGGCATTCCTTGCAAAAGCAGTCATCATGGCGCCAAGAAACGCAAATCTTCACGCCAGTGATGGGTGGTGAAATTGTAAGACCATATTTGTCTTCAATCACGTGTAGCAGCAAAAAGTTCAACTTCAGCCCCGGCCCCAAAGCGCCCACAATTTGTGAGATCTGTACCTGCATTCGCACTAAAATAAAATCGTTGGCGCCAAACACGACCCAATTCTGATTGAGCGCAACTGTCCATCCCCAACCCTGTTCCCCATCAAGGGTACACAGGCTACTGGCTTGGGTGTAACTCCTTTCGGGACTTACGTGCGTCCTTCGGATCGCGATGGCTGCCGCTGAATCAAAAAAGGAGGTAGCGCTACAGGAAAGTCGGGTTTTGGGGCCAACTGGCTTTGGGTGGTGCATTGGCATCATAGCGAGGGTTTCTTACAAATTGGACCTTCAAGTTAGGCTGCCATTTGCATCATAGTCTAGGCAGCGCACGATCCAGGAACGCAGAAAGCTCCGAGTCGGGGCATCAGATGCATCAGAAATTCAGAATTGGTATTCAGGAGCGCAGGGACCACAATCCTTCCAGTGAGTGAGTTCAGCTCATGTTATTGACTCTAGCCTCAAACTACACGCCTGGGCCATTGTTCTATCATATTTCAAATTTCAAATTTCGATGAGGGCAAGACGTCATCTCCGAGTCGGCCAATCCCAACTCTCGCGTTGCTCTGGACACTACTAGTTTTGTGTCGATCAAGGATGGCCGTGTAGTTTCTTCCATAACCGAACCCCCTACCGGAGATATCGATCCCTCGAGTATGTCCTTTTAAGTCCTTGAATCTATCCCTGTCCGCCCGAAAGCCACTAACGATCGACTCCACCTCTCTTCGAGACTCGAATATGACCCTTCACAACTCATATCAGAGATATGGCCAGTCGCCCTCCACACGTGTAGTATGTAAGAAAACCACTGGTGAATAGAAGATTCTTTTCTCTCAGCTGCAGGCTACTTGTACCATGCTCGGGCTCCTTCGGTGCCAAGGCTCGATCCCTGACAACGCAATACTACCCAAGCTATGATTTAACCTCTCTTCAAAGCGTTCAAAATGTCATGATTCAGTTGATCGCTCACCGATGCGCTTTCTGTCCCTCAACAAGGTGGTCTACAGAGCATAAATGTTCCGCGGACGAGGCTGTATGGTTTTTCTATCTTCTTCAGCAGCGGAAGTCCCAACGTTTGAAGCCTGGAATTGGGGTGGAAATGATGGCCCTGGTCCTTAACGGTCGAGACCTCGAATATCAGCAGATATGAACATCAATCAGCGTGTCTCATCCTATCCTATTTTCATAGTCCGAGATGCTCTAGAGGCACGTAGCCCGATTATCTTGGAGACACGAAAACCGTTCCGTGAATTTATTGAAGCCAGCATCAAAATATACGCCTAATAAGAAGGCTTGTGCGGACACGTCACTGACTCGCCTCGCCCTTCAATTCGATATTGCCTCATGTCGCAATTCGAGGTAGTGGTGACGAGGGCGTCGACGACGACCGTGACAGCGTCATGGTGTCGTTTGTCGGCTCAAACGCATCTGTTATTGCCCTAAGATCCTCATCGCCACCGCTTCCCCTTAGCTTTGTGTGGCCGGAGCCGTCTTTGCAGCAATCCCTCGAGCGTATTTTCAATCCTCTCAAAGACACCATTGCCTCACCGCGGAACAATCATAGGAGTCATCACGCGAAGCACATCAGATCCAAAATTCGGAAGTTCCTGAGTACAATGGACGGATTAGGACGAGTCGAACATATATCTTCGAAGTAGAGCAAGATGACAATTGGGAAGGTTTCTGGTAGTAAAGTTAAACAGTTGCTTGGAACGTCGAGTTTGTCTTATAAGTTGCTTGCTGACAGAGATTTCGCCCCGACGCTGAACCCCTCCCGGATAATATCTCACTATGCTCATATCAAGGGCGTCACAGATCTCTTAGTACACAAGTGGGCAACTTGAATCGTGTTCGGGGACATCCGTCCTCTAAGTTTACTGATAACAGGTCAGCGCGCCATACCTGTAGACTTCATTTGCTATGAGAAGGACGGCGAGGGAGCCATATCCGATCACCCATAGTAATTACTTTTCCTGGTAGATGCGCTTCAATTGGTTAGGGTGAGATTATGCGAGAGTAGATTCCTAATCTCGTCTTCGAGATTAAGGCTGGCTGGCTTCTACATGACCTTGCCGTCAGTACGCTCCAGCGGGCACCAGAAAGAGATTCTGCATCAACGCCAGGACCACTTTTTTGGCTGACGTGGTTCCCAGTTCTTCGACCGGTTCAGGTTAAGACCACTCATTATTTCATGAAAGAAAGAAACAATACATCCCTATAAGAGATCTAGCGACTCTGCTCATCAAGCAGAGCGCAAGTTGATACTACACACTTCGGCATTTTCAACGAATGAGACGCCCCTGTTTACTTCGGAACGGCGACCACCTTGTGATACCTGATCGCTCCTGGCGCGTCATAATGCACGGAGGTCAGTTTCCAGCCCGCCTCGGCAAGTAGGTCACGAAGATTGGTGATTGTGCGTTCTTGCGCATTAAAGAAGCCCATCATCTTCCATGCGAATAACCGTCAGTTCATGTTTTTCCACCAAGCGCACGTTTTTTCTCACCAGCATGTCCGAGTTGTACGACATAGAGGCCGCACGACCCATGTTGGGAAGCAGCGGTTTAGGGGGTGGGGGGAGCTCAGCACCAGGGATCTCATGTGTCGCTGGTTCATCGCAGGCACATGCTATCGGCTGCTCGACGATGACGATCTGCGTCTTAGGTCCAGCGGCAGCGCGGAGATGTTTCAATATCGTGAGGCAATACTTGTCAGACCAGTCGTGGACTATCATGCGGAGGAGGTAGACAGAAACTTCTTCCTGTTGGGTCTGCGGTTCGAAGAAGTCTTGGGCTGAGGAGGCCCATGGCCAATGTCAGCTTGTTATTCCTCCAAAAACCAAAGATTAGTAACTGAACCTTGGAATTTGACACATCCGGATTCAACAGCGTCGGGCATATTTGTTTTCCAGTACTGCAACCAATTTATTTCTCAGGTTCATGCCCGTATTCGGATTCAATTCACGTACTTGGACTGCATCGCCTACAACAGCCTCGCGATCTTGGACGAGGAAGCGAAGGTGAGGGTGGTGAGTGGCAAGCGTGAAGGACTGAGCGCCAACGCCGCCGCCGACATCAACGACCAGTGAGCCCTTTGGAAGTTCTCCCCAGCCGTACCCTGCGATGTTTCAAGTTAGATGGTAGTCTGCGAAGCTGTGAATTATGGCCCAACCATCGAGAATGGCATCGGCAGATGACATGTTCTTCAACCCATTCATTGCCGCCCCAAATCTAGCAAGCCGCAACCTGTTTTCTGGAGTTTCATACCAGCTCCACATATCGCCAACGAAATTGAATGCTTTGTTCAGAGCAGTCTTGTTCGCTTCACCAGCATGTCCAAAGTCGGGGTCAAGTAGAGTCTCCGGCAGATAGGCAGAGCTCTTGAAGCCCTCGTCGAGGCTGCGCAAGGGTATCAGGACCTGGAAAAGAGGGGCAAATAGGCAACTCATACACATGTTCGAGGATCGATGTCAAACCAAGGGTTCCAATATGCTTTGACTCGGGACTAACGATTGTTAGTTTATTGCTCATGACAACACGATTTAAAGAACTAACTTTGCCAATAGTTCCTCGACCGGCTTTCCCGTGTCCAAAACGGAGGATAAACGGTTGTTAGCAAAGACATCCGGCGTCACCTCCGTGAATATATAATTCGTAGCAAGGGAACGAAGGACTCGGGCTATTGCATTGTTAACAGATAGATAATTGGCTCTTCTTGATACGTACCAAGTTTTCCAGGGTGAACATTGGTGGGTTTGGCAATTTCCCGAACATGTTTACCCTATGCAACAGAAATCAACGACGGTTACAAAAAGTGGTAGTTGTTTATGTCATTACCTGAGGACCAGCATCTCGAAGAATTTCAGCGACGTGGGTGCTCACCGCAGTGCGCAGTGCAGTGGAAACATGGAACTTTATTATGCCAACATCGTCAACAATCACGCAACGGCCACAAAGACCAGTATGCCCACCTGCATCATAACATCAAGGAGTGTGAGTGGCGCGGGCCTCACGAGCGTGATGAGCTGAGCTGCGGCGGACGTGATGAATGATCCAGCCGACTGGATGGCAGGATCCATGCGCGGTGCCTCCGTCTCGGGGGTGAAGATTGAATCTGAGGAAGGGAATGTGTACGAGTTGGCAGTAACGGCCTCTTCGATCTGTTGGATGGACGATTGTATGACGTTGGCAAGGGCTTTTAACTCGCTCAAGGTATCTTTGGACACCCTTTCGAAAAGCGCATGGTCAAACGCTTGAAAGTGATCGTATTTTGGAAACATACCTTGGCGCAGGAGGCTGACCAGGGGTTGTCGCTGGCTGTGAGGGATTTGAAGAGGAAGACATGGTATGATGGGATTGAAACAGCCAGAGATTAGACCGTTTATAAATAGTGGCCGCGCCCAGTATGCTCCGCGTCTGTTTGATGATCATTTCATTCAAGGGGTTGTGATCGCTTCGGCAAGGACCGATCCAGAAAGGCCAATTGTTTGGGGGAGTTTCGGGGCGTATTGCTCACACACGCGGCGCCCAGAGTGCCCCCTGAACGGAGGTCGATCGTCGGCGTCGTGGTAACCAGTGTTCTCAAGAAATCCGTGTAGTCAAAGGCACAACCCCCCAGATGATCGTCTAGCTTTCTGAAGTGCAAGTGCCTTCTATACAAGTTGCCTGTGCGCTCTCTATACATTGTGACCCAAACTGCCAGTGAACGTAGTGAACGTTATAGAGTCCAGCGAATGACCCTCTAGAGCACGTGTCATAAATTTAGGGACCTAATAAGGAACAAAGGGTTTCCCGATGCCACACTATCTCCGCCTCCTCTCGCTCAGAGCCTTATGCGGGATTCACGCTCACGCTTGGTTGTAAGTTACTCAGCCAGTTTGAGAGCGTCAGGACTGGGATTATTGATCATGATACTAATATGAAGGACACTTCGGAACTTGTAAGCAATCGGCCCAGATCATACATCAGATACAAGGGCTCGCTTCTGGACGTATCCATCACTGGTCATTCCGAAGGGCGACTGAGGGTTGCTGAGATGTAGTACCGTCGTTCTCGGCACTTTTCTTGTTATATCTAGTAATTCACAGTGCGCAAGCCACTGCTCTATATCGACTGTCTGATACGCCAGCCGAACGGTTCTGGCTGATCGAATGAGGATAATCATTCGTGCGTTCATGCCTCTACACAGGTCAGCGTGCGGTTCCGATGGGAAAGAAATTAGAAGACAAGAACATTAGCTTAGGCAGCTTGCTTAGTATTATAAAGAAACGCTTTACTTGCACGGGCGCTTTTCTACTCCTCCA
>QLPC01003350.1:0-15634 GCA_003314055.1 Lactifluus hygrophoroides | reverse complement strand
AGTTCATCACCAAGACGAGCAATGCAGGAATTACAAGTGTAGTAACTTAGAGCGCGCGCATGAACACCACGTGGCTATTAGTTGATGTGTTGACGGTCAGTCTGCGGTCAATAGTGGTAGTGATATGATGGCTAGCTCAGTGCTAGCTCGCAGAATGTGTGCCAGTGTTTACAGGATCATTTCTCACGTGACCATATCTACAAATCAACAGTCCCGCAGTGCGGGGCAATCCCATCCCCGCGTCTCGTGGCAAGCAGCTTTAACCGCTTCTGGGGCCTCACCACGTAACAGCCAAAGCCGTACTCGCCATCTTGCTGGGTGACGAGTCCTCATTAGCCCTCATCGAGCACCCAAGCATTGATGCGGGACCGACGATGTTCCGCACGTGCGCCTGTTTCTTCGTGCACTCGGAAGAACAGAACGGTGCTGTTGGGCACGAAGGACTTTCTTTTTTTCAGTTGGTGATTATCCCCACTGGTCAATAGTCTGAAAATTCACGACAACGCAGGAGAAAGCACACGCAGGAGGGCGTTAGTTACTCGCAGGGCCATAGTGATAGTCTTAATGTCTGCATACGTAGATGAGCACTCTCGTTTTCTGGTCGACATCAGGACCACCTGCTACATCGGAGCATGGGAAAACGCCCGTGAATTGCTCACCAAAAACACGAGCAACGAAAAACACATGGATCGCAGACTAACCATCATCCTGCAGGGCCCCTGCTCTCCTTATGCCTAGATAGGCGCGACCAATGGGCCCCGAAGCCACTCAAACGAAGTCGCATCGACCGCCCGTCTCGGGGCTCGGCAGGAACCAACGACACTTTTCGACAGGCACCCACTCCTCAGCGATGTATTGCAGAGTCCCTGCGCCATCTCCTGCTGCGCCGGACTTGACGAGCCACAGCCGACGATCAGATTCCCGCGGCCGATGCGGCCCCAGCAGTGTACCACAGTGATGCGTCCGCGTCGCGCGTCATCTCATAGCACGTCTAGGATAGCGTACAGTATGGGATAGGGAAGGAATGGTACTCGATTTCACATTGGATGGTGCACAGGCGAACGGTGTGCGCGGCGTGGTGTGGCGTATAGGGCGAGAGCTCGCCAGACACGGTTCAGTCGATGGGGGTCCGTCGGTACGCTGCACGTGGTAGGAGGTCGAATTTTTAAGAGCCGTTCACGCACGTCGGTCTCTAGGGGTCCCACAAAATGCTACCATAAATTTAAAAAGATTTTCCCGATGTGAGTTGGGGAGGGTCGAGGATAGAGTCGATAGAAAAGGTAGTCCCGCGAGGATATGAGAGGTCAACGAGGTCACTCAACCAATAAAATGGGAGGCAAGACATGATGTGTATGCAATTGTAGGATGGTTGGTCCAAGGAATGTCAAGATGAAGCGCAGACGTGTAGTTGGGTTTATGCACCTGCGTAGTGTGGAGAAAAAGAAATGTCGTAGGTGTGGAGCCCGGGGACCCCGTGCGCTTACTGTAATAATAAAATACCATAGTAACTTACCATGTCTTTCACCAGGGTATTCTAGCATTTGTACGGAATAACGCATATATTGCGACAATGCCATATCACATTGTTCTCTCCCAAGTGTGTAGCATTGTGTTCATCTTTTACAGCAGTTTGCATAATTGTAGACAGGTTTCAATTCTGTGTGTAGTGCGCCTCTGTTTGTAGTAAACACCTGAAAATGGAATGCCGGGCGCTGTTTCGAAGGCTGAATGCACCTCTGTTTGGATGACAAACAGACAGAGACCGTCGGGAAGTGACGGCTCCGCCCCTGTTGTCAGCTTTCAATTCATTTGATGGAGTAAGTGGTGTTCACCACACCAGCTTGGTTGCATTCAGCCCGACTTCTGACTCGAAACAGCGCCCAGCATTCCATTTTCAGGTGTTTACTACAAACAGAGGCGCACTACATGCAGAATTGAAACCTGTCTACAATTATGCAAACTGCTGTAAATCCCACTCATCTCCCATATTTGCAGGTGTCTCAGGAATCTTCAACATGCTTGTTCGGAAGCACTTGGCTTAACTTTACTGTTTATAGGCTCTCTGGCAAGGAAAACTCACGTAACCTCAAGATGTTTTTCGGAGTGCCATATAAGCAGCAAGACTCCCTTCATCTCCATTTCTCCTCAAGCTATCGATCGTGGTCACGGTGGCTATCCGTCAAGGGAGCCATGCGATTCGGAGTGCAGGAAAGAAACGTTGCGCAAATCATTGTAGTGCCACTTATATATATGAACACCCCCCCGTTGATGGAAGTGACGAGCAAACACATTATTTAGTTTTAAATTTTATTCACACACTGGTGGTAGTGGCCAGAAAGTGCCACCAAAGACCAGGGCAGGACACTAATCACTGATCATCGCATCGTCCTCGTCCTCATGCTCTACTAATCCCGTTGTCCCTGTTGTCCGTGTCATCCTGCTTGTCACTCGTCACTGTTGGTGAGTCCTATGAAAAATGAGGTAAGCTCCGTAAGCAGTCGCCCTGGGTTTAAGTCGCAGCAGAAAATCTGCGTCACCCAAGTGACGCGGCACGCTAGATATTAGCCGGGGCGAGATGGGGGTGGCACCACATCATGAATTACCTTAGACTGAAGAGAAACAGTAGCTGGCCCAGTAGCAGGCGGAGACTGCATGATTCGTAGGGTAGCCTGAAAGTACAAGGGACGGAGCAGTCATGCAGTCTCACCATACCTCACATGTATGAAACCCCGCCATGCACGCAGTGGCGTTGTTCGTCATGGTATACATCGAGATCGCCGGACCGTGGTGGTGTTAGACCATGAACAAGGGACACGGTGACCCCAGAGGGCGGCCATAGGGAGGGGAGTGGATAAGGAGTAGAAGATGCTACCTGTGCGTTATGGATGTCACGGGTAGGTGCTTTCGGGGCAAATAGTCGCGAATGCGGATCCCTCCTTGGAATTTGTGGGCTAAGACACACATTGGAATCGTGGGTGTTGCTCATTGACAACTTGACTGATGATGTGTGGTGTTTCCGTAAAGCACGAAGGTGGTTGGGGACATCATGGCCTGCCGAGCCCGAGTCAATAGAGGAAAAGAAAATGAGAACGCACATGTTGAATCTTTACCCGACCCATCAGTAAAGCACTAGTAAAACCAATCAGCGGTGTCGTGGATATGGTGGCCGAACTGGTAATGATACGTGGCGGCGGCCATAGCGAGGGTGTTGGCGAACGGGGATATGCTAGCCATGGCTTCGTGATCGTAATAATGGTGGTGGCTGTGGTTGTCGCTAGATTGGGTATGGTGGTGATGAGCGTCGTCATTGACTCGGACGTGATATCCTCCAACTGGAGGTGAGGCAAGGAACCACGTCGCATCCACCCCTCGTCATCTTTAAATTCGAAGCCAGGTAGCAGGACTACTACCATGTGGCATTGGTGATACAGTCCGCAGCTGAGGGAACAAGTTGGTAGCGGGTCTGAAAATTTGCAGGTGAGCCAGTGTTTTGCCATCTGGGCTAGCATTCATGCAGGTCCCTCATTTTTTTTTAATATTCCATAACATGTCCCCGAGACAAAAAAGCGGTTCTTGTATACTACGGGATTGAAGGAAGTGGAGGGGGGCATGTAGAGAGGATGGTCAGAATTTAGTTCCGTCTTTGTGACTGAGCACTCGGCCGGACGGTGTACCCGGACCGAGCGCCGGACCGGACAGACAGTCAAGATTCGTTTGCACTGACAGAGGAAGCTCGCATCTGTGTCTATGACCTAGCGCATTCCTAAAAGTCTCATACCTTGACATTTGTGACACTTGGGCCATCAAAAGTTTTTGAGGACAAGAGTCCTCTATATCCGTTGCGGATTGTTCTGAGAAGATGCCATCATGACAAGCAACTTGGTGGACCAATCAGAATACTGACTCAGTACACATTGGTCAGAATGTGGAGGCGCACTTCATAGGCAGAAACCGTAGAAATACTGCTATTCTCCCTAGTTTCTGATGTACAGCAAAATGGAGTACACTCTTTAATTGTAGGTATACATAATAGTGTGGCATTACGAAAGGAGCTTTGCAAGTTCGAGATGTTCGTTTTCATATGCCAGATTCCATGGTGTCTTACCATCACTGTTCACAGCTTTGACGTTTGCACCATGCCTAAGGAGGAGCTGAGCAACTGCGAGGTGGCCTTTGTAAGATGCTAAATGCAATGGTGTCCTTTTGTACCAGCCGTCGGCATGTACATCAGCACCATGCTCAAGAAGAAGTTTAACAACGTCAAGGCGTCCTTCATGTGATGCTAGACACAACGGGCTCATGTTGTCCTTATTCCGAGCATTTGGATCTGCATTGCTATCGAGAAGGAGGAGAGCAACTTCGGCATTTCCATATGAGGATGCGACATGTAATGGAGTCCACTTGTGCCTGCCCTGGGCATGTGCTGCTCCATGATCAAGAAGAAGCCGGACAATTTCGAGATGTCCTTTCTCTGATGCTTGATGAAGTGGACTCGAGTTGACTTTGTCCTCGGCATTTGCATCTGCATTGCGATCGAGAAGGAGCCGAGCAACTTCGACCCATCCATAGTAGGATGCTAAATGTAATGGGGTCCGCTTCGACCAGCCCTGAGAATGTGCTGCACCGTGATCAAGAAGAAGCTGGACAACTTCAAAATGTCCGTTCTTTGATGCCATATGCAATGGACTCCAATTGTCCTCGTCCCGAGCGTTCGCATCTGCACCACGATCAAGAAGGAGCTGAGCGACTTCGACACCCCCGTGAAGTGATGGTGAATATAATGGAGCCCTCTTCTTATAGCCCTGGGCATGAACATCTGCGCCGCGATCAAGAAGGAGCCGAGCGACTTCGAGATGCCGATACTGCGTTGCTACGTGCAACGGAGACCGGTTGCTTTCATTCCGGGCATTTGTATCTGCACCGTGGTCGAGAAGGAGCTGAGCAACTTCGACATGTCCTTTGAGCGATGCTACATATAATGGAGTCTGCTTCCGCAGATCCTCGGCTTGTATATCTGCACCGCGCTGAAGAAGAAGCCGAGCAACGTCAAGACATCCTTCTTCTGATGCTAGATGCAATGGACTCGAGTTATCCCCGTCCCGGGAATTTGCATCTGCACCGCGATCAAGAAGGAGCTGAACAGTTTCAAGTAGTCCCTTGAGCGATGCTATGTGTAATGGGGTACACTTGCAACGTCCCTGGGAATTTGGATCTGCGCCGTGATCAAGAAGGAGCTGAACAGTTTCAAGTAGTCCCTTGAGCGATGCTATGTGTAACGGGGTACACTTGCAACTTCCCTGGGAATTTGGATCTGCGCCGTGATCAAGAAGGAGTCGTGCGATATCGATACGTCCTTCTCTTGATGCAACATGTAATGAAGTCTGCCCACTATCGTCCAGGGTGTTCACAGCCCCGCCATGCTCGAGAAGGAGTCGAGCAACTTCAACGTGTCCGCCTTCTGACGCCCAATGCAGCGCTACCCTTTTCTTGTCGTCCTGGAGGTTCGTGTCCGCACCCCGTGAAACTAACGCCTGTACTATCTCGACATGTCCCATTTCAGATGCTACTATCAAGGCCGACTCTCCGTTGCAGCTTCCAATAGAATTTATATCTTGCCACCGTCTGTTGACCACCAACTCCGTAACGTTGACCAGGTTATACATCGCCGCATAATGTAACGCAGATTTCCCGGTTTCTGAGCAGCTTGTGGCGTGTCGACATGGCCGACATCCATTTGCATCGAATATTGACATCCAGTATGCGAAATGTGGCGTGCTCGGGTCAACGAGACGTTTTACTTGGTCCTCGATATGTGGCAATACGTTGTCGAACTGGACATGGTCCACCCAATGTTGAGCAGAATAGTCGGCGAGAGGGAAACGATCGATGTTCTCCTCGCTCACATTGCCGTTCAGAGATAACAGGAAGCTGAGACAAGCTTGTGCGACTGTGGTATGGGCACGTGACATGTCGATATGATAACGGGAGCTTCGATCGCGTGCCGCGGCGAGGCGCGGAGATAGCAAGAAGTCCTTGATCGAGGAATGCGAAAATTGAATGACTCTCGAACCGTTCATCTCGATGACCATGAGAAATCCAGGGCACGCAGACAATATCGCATATTCTGGATCTTCTGTGAGACGGCCCGCCCGGAATTTAGGAAGCGGTCTTGCACTGAAGTCAAATGCGAGAAACTCGGCGAGCTCATCAACAAGGAGGGGGCGGGAGGACACCATGACGCATTGTAGAAGAAGGTGGGCACATTCCCACATGTTGTCGGGAATATCCTGTAGCGTACGCTCATACGTCCTGTCAAGCGTCGCTGGAAATTCATCCAGAGCACGTGAGAGATCTCGAGGGAGTGAGCCGCGCAAGACTTGCAACTGTGAAGCAACCAATCCGAACCTATATCTCATATATCAGCCATCCTCGTCAAGTCCACGCGATACTATCGACTTACATTCCGTCAGCTTTCTTTGACAGCGTGTCGATGACGAGGTCCTTGTCCTCCGCTCTCCATCTCCTCATCCCTGGATCTGAGTTAACAACGAATCTGACGTAGTCGATGATGTCTTGCGTATGTCCTTTCTCTTCATGAAGGGAAACCGAATGAGATGTTAATGGATGGATGATAGATGTGATGTCAATTTCGGGACGAGTGGTGATGCAGATATGGACGTTTGAAAGCTGTAGACCAACAAGTTCCCCCACAAAATCCAGTATTTGTTGACGAGGGTACAGAGTGTCAGACGACTTTGGACATTCGTCAATGCCATCCATGATGATGTAGATTGGAGGTTGTCCCGGGCAATTGAGCATGTCCTTTAGGCATCGTGTAAGTGAGGTGTCAGTTGGATATCGGGATCCACGACGGTGTGCTGAATAGAAATTGGAAAATATTTTGGAGTACGAGTCTGACTGGCGATGAAGTTGAAAGAGGAGGGAGGAGAGCAAGCCGCGGCGGTGATTCTTTTTCTCGTCCCTAAAGTCGAAATAATAGAACCCGAATGATGCTGATCCAGAGATGTGCATGCAATTGATGTCTTCGATGATCGCAGAACTTGTTGATAGATCTATTTCAGTGACGAAAAATACAGGAAAATGTAACGTACGAAAGCACGCTCTTCCCTGAACCAGCTATTAAAACAATCAGTCTTTTGTAATTGGCGAATGAATGGTGATAAACACGGACATTTTCCGTAAATACATAACAGGGAACCGGACTCTTTCCATTTGGCGAAGGTGTCACCTTGTATGAGCCATCCTGCGGTTCCTTGATACTGAGCGTTCGACGCAACGTCGTGATTTTCCCATGGATCTGATGGTGACAGCCAGCGTTGGATATCTTGCTGTGACCAGTCATCTGTGGGACAGCCTCAACGTCACTACTCGTCAGCAGTAGCCCCAGGCTTACTAGTAAGTGACAACCGTCTTTGATTATTCATATCGAGCGCCATTTGTTGCGTGATTACTGGCGTACTGTTAGATATATCGCCTACGCACTATTGAAGTTAACGCTTGCAGGACATACACAATGTCTCCCGGATGGTGTCTCTTGACGCCTTGCAGTCTGATGAGACCGACATCAGGAGAGTCCGAGTGAGCGACCAAGTTTGGTTTCCTTACCCTCGATCACAACTTTCACATTTTCCACAAGATCATAGATGACTTGGAGTGTCTGTGCCGCGGTAGTGCGAGCTTCGTGCTGACCCAATCTATCCAGATTTTCGAGCGCCGTCTCAACCCCTTCTATAAAATCCTTTCCAATATTTTCTGAGCCCTGTTTAGTAAAGTAAAGGAATCTGTCACAGGAGTGATGGGACTCACGCATTGGTCCCTGACTCAATTCCTTGCCCGCCAGAGCGAGCACGGACAGAAACTCGACTATTATGTTAATCACAACCTCTCTCATTGCTGCAGTAGGAGGGATGTTGATATAGATCTCAAGGCGGCGAAGAGAGATCATGATGGACTCGAACATGTGAAGGAGCCTACCGAAGCTCTTACTACTGTTGATAACGATCTGACATACTCGGGTGTCACAAGGATACGGGAATATGATCGAGGAATATAATCACGTTGTCGCCGCTTTGCTGGAAATCTTGGAAGATGCATGCTTGGCCTTTAATAATGTCAATGAAAGACTGAAACGAGTTGCATATCTGAAGGTGTTTGGTGAGGGGATGCTCGGTGATGTTTATCCCTGTCCGTTCTTCGTATTCATCGCAGGCAGCCTGAAATATGGCATGAAACGTAGAGGATTGAGGAGTACACATGTCAAGGGTCGGTGGATGTTAGCTGCGAGTCGTATTGACAGAGGCTAGCGGAGTAACTTTTGTCGCGTTGTATGTTTAGCGTCTCTACCGTCGGAGCCGCATATTTCGTGCCCTATGCCTCGACCGCTGCCACGAGAGGCAACTACCCTCTGCCCTGACACGTGGTTTGCCACGTTGGCTCGTATCTCCCGTGTTAGCTTTATGTTCGGACCTTTGATCTGTGCCTCCGTCGGAAAGCTTGCAACCTTATCAATTCTGATTGTGTTGATGACGTCGGCCAGACATGTCGGTCAATTCCAATCACGGTCTGAGTTTGCTAGTAGGTTTTTGCCATTACTATTAAGGCATCACTGTCTCGAACCTAGTGGCCAATATATGATATCTAGCATGAAATGTGTATCAGAGTGAGAATTATTCATTGCGACGTTCTACTTACCTGATCTGACCCGTTCAAGCGGGCCTGGCTCAAACGACAAGAGGGCCTCCGTAATTCTAGCCAGGTTTCTGTGACTTTTCTGCGATTATTCGGAGTCATCAAGACGACCATCCATGCAATCTTCATTGATTATGAACGACATATCTCTTCTCAGAAGATTTTGTGCGGTCGCTAAGATGGGGGAGCAGATGCATACTGTATGGGTCAGCGGCTGCCCAGCTGCATGAACATCACGTGGCTAGTTTTGCGGCGGCCACACGAGCTCTCAGATCTCAGCAGTGAACGCTTGCGGAAGCCCAACTTTGCAGAAATGCCTGTTTGAGGCACCTGCAGGCGTGTATAGTCATTCCCGCCCGCGAAAACGTCATGATGATACCCGGTGCCTCATGACAGACACATGCGCACGTCATTATAGCTCTCAGCCCCAGGACCTGATAGGCCTGACCATTTCCATTGGCGTAACTGCTGAAGCCGTGCTGTGAGTCCTCGTTGGTGCTCCTACCGACATTGATCTAAGCATGACAGCTCTCGCGCCCGCGCTTCCGTCTACCGGTATCCTTCGACATCGCTCAATGCGTGGCGCACCCCCAACACATCCTAGCTGTCCAATCGAGACCATTTTCAAAGCATTCCGTCTCGGGCGCAGTCTCATATTCCACGCACCCGGTCTCACGCGCGCAAATACGCTCAAACGGCATGCTTTCCGTGCCCATCATGTTTCTCATCGTGCCACACGCGGGGGCGTTTGCTCCACTCCATGCTTTCCTCGTCGCACCGGCTCGACCGGCTCATGAACGTTCTCCTCCCCATCCCACCCTTTATTCTCTCTGGCGAACGTGCCGGTAGTAGCCGTGGTCCCTTTACGCACCCCATGTCACCACTTTCCTCGCCGCGAGCGCCGCAGGCGACAATATGAGCTCGCTGATGGCGCTCATCTACACCGTCAGCGCCATCTGGCGCAACGCGTGCGCCCTCGGTATCTTGACCGTGACCTCTGGGCTGCACTCGTCTTTTCGTGGGAGGTGATCCTTGGTGCCATGAACATGGTCACTACTAGCGGTTTAGAGGGTTTCAAATGCGACATTTTTTCTCCTCTTGGAATCCCGCTGTTCCCAAGTTCCTGTTATTCTTCTCTCTGCCATATGTCTCTTCATAGGATCATCGTGTCGTGTCCCGTCCTTATTCGTGCTGGGCAATGGAACTGGGCACATGGACATCTTTGCTACTGCTGTATCTCTAGGCCTTTAACCCTTTTCAAAACCCCTCCTCGGCCCTCGACATAGGAGGCGCACTAGCATCCTGATGCCTTCCTACGCATGTATAATCCCCCATCTACTCCCTACCCGTCGATTCCCGTTCTCGCCTGCGGTGCGACTGATTAACACGATATTAATTCATCGTGTATTGAACATATTGAACTTTTACAGAGGCAGCAATCAATTGACTCTACAATCTTTTTTGAGCGATGTCGGAGTTGCGAGCACCGAAAAAGTGCCAGCCCGGGGTGCACACCACAATTTCCCACGGTTCGTCCATATGACCCTTATCACCGTCCTCAAAAAGATAAACCAGGCGAGCACCGCCAAATACTTGGCGTCTAAGTTGTTGTACTGAGCTGGTGCACTCGTACGTCTAAACTCTCCTTTCTCTTCCTCCTATTATTTCTAACATAATTTCCCTTCCCCCGTCCCTCGACTTTCCAGTTTTCGCTTGGGATTGGACATTTTCGATGCTGCCATTCTTTCCGCGCATGCGTATCCACCATACAAGGAGCCAGACTACCCAGCACCTCTACACGTCACATGGGTAGATTAGTTCCCTGGCCTATGCTCAGTCCTTGACGGTCAATCTGGTCGATAAGGTCCGCATGCGTGGCGAAGAAGAATCTGACGACTTGCGCGCTTCATCCTCTATAGGTTTTGCTCTTATGGCTGGAGGCCTGGCAGATAGCGAGGTGCGTCTTGTTATCCTCTTCATCAAATGTACGTTCAGAAGTAATTAGCAGTTGGTTTGAGCACATAGGTACGACATTCTGGGTCACCCAGAGCAGTATCAATACTATGGCCACGCCAACGTTGCCAGGAACGTGTCCTACATGTCAATGCTTTCCGTGGTCATGGCAAATACGAGTACAATCTTCGATTTGATCTTTCCAGGTCAACAAATCTCACACCCTCCATGTCATTCCACCTCGTCAAGTCGTTGCAACGCGTTGTCTTTCCGTATCTTCCGGACATTGCTCTCACCTGTGTATACATCAAAGTCACGGTGTACGTTTAGTCGCTCGTACTCCTTTGCGTACTTCTCCACGGACAACTCGCGGATACATAACTTACCAGTCCTTGTACGAATCCTCATTGTCATCTTTCATCTCCTTGAACCAGGCGGTCTCCACGACTTCGAATCCCGAATCTGACTTAGTATCTTTATTGATGTTCAGATAGATTTCGATCACATTCTTGATCGCATCTGATTGCAGCTCTTCCTGACCACATTTTTCAAAACCAAGGACGATGAGACCAAAATGTGGATTTTTAGGGTTTAAGTGATAGGACGACTTCCAGCCACCTCCCACGCAAAATCGGACGTACCTGCGTACCCCGATAATTGATCGGTTCGACCTCCCATCCACATGCCTTGCACAGGTTTGCCAGAGATGCATCGGTAATCGTCGAGCGGAGATGGCCAATGTGTCGCGATGTCTGGTGAGGAGTATTCGATGACGACCTTGATCGCACGGGACGAGTTCGTCCCATACTCGGGAGAACTGGATGACGAATCGTTTCATGAGATTGTGTACTTGCGTCGGGATGGCGCGGATGGGGAGCGTGTCTTTAACATAAAATGAAAATGTAAGAACATCTTGTCATGAGTGACAAACTCGACATAATCGTCCGCTGGGAACTGTGCATATATATGTGAGAGATTATAAACGAGCCAGATGAACAATGTTCTGCTGTAAGACACTTCTCTTATTATCAGGATGATCACCGTCACGTGGTGGCAGCGTGTTGCAGCATTCAGAAAACCACAATCTCCCACAAGTCGTCCTTCGACTGAGCACGGACGAGACCTCGAGCGCAGACGCGTCCACATAAGGAATCGATACGCCGGAGACCCTTCCCTCGCAGAACAGGATCCTCGTCAACACGCCGCTCAAATGCATCGCGAACCGCCTTCTTTTTGACCTCGCTCAAGGCGCCGTGCTCTTCTGGCTTGACCGCCATTTTGAAGTTCAAGTAAATTGTGACGAGAACGTCCTTGAAGGTGGTAGTAACGGATCTCTCCAACGAGTCCGGAGAGTTGCGAGAGAGTGGCCGGGCAATAATCGTCCAGGGAAGGTCAACGACACAAGGCGCGAGGGAGGGAAGCGGCAGGTAGCAGGCCGGTTCGGCGAGGTCGGTCTATGTCAGCTGTAAATTGGTCTGGTGGTAATGGTACCGCATGTCGTACTTCAGGTTCGGCGAGGCAAGCCGAGGATTGAGATATATGCTGGAAGAAGATAAGAGGGGCGGTGGTGACGGAGGTAGTGGTGGCAGTGGCGGAGGTGGAATGAATGGGAGAGGAGATGCTTGAGGGACCGGGGGTGGGGTAAAGACGCGGGGTGGTGGCGAGGACGGACGTGACGAGTTTGAGCGGTGAGACGGCGGGTAAAGCACCACATCAGGGAGAGGAGGGGGAGTCGACGGCCCGGGTGATGGAGGGAGCGAGGATGTTGACGAGGCTGGAGACGGGAAGGAGCGCACCTCCGCCTCCGTGACTGGGTTGTCATTGAAACGCACGTGACGTCTTTTTTTTTAAGCTGGTGGCAACGCTCGCCGAGATGGGGTGGATCGCACCTCCGCGATAGGGTTTCGGTCGACCACTTGTGCATTTGGCAACACTCCCACAGCCCTTCCTTGATTCAAGGCATCTTTGACACGCTGTTCGACTATCTCAGCCAAGAAAAGCCGCTTCACATTATTGAATGGGCGGAACGACTTTAACAATGGGCGCCAATCCTCTTGCCCGCTTGGTAACGGAGAATATGCATCGATGCGAAGGTCTCGTACATCAGAGAGAATAGCGGAAAGATTGTTGCAGATCTCCGCAATGCAGGACAGCTGCCAATCCAATGCCATACATTGGATCTGCAATTTCATACGATTTGGCCTATCTTGTCGGGTGAGCGTAATTGAAATATCCGCTAGTGACCAATACATGACAGCCTCGCTTCATCATGTGACCTTTGGGCTTCTGTGCGATAAATGAACTGTAACAGTTGGGAAGTATCGAAGACGGTGGCCTGATTGAAGAATGTTATATCGATGTACTTGAGGAAAGGAGCGTCCATACTAAATAAAAGGCACTCCAAGCCCTCGCAAATACCGTGGAATGTAAACTCTTCCAGAGCGGGAAAGACGGTACGACTTTGCAATTCAGGAGTATGCCCTCCAGAGCTGGGGCGAAATATCGGAGAAAGGAAATGGAGGTGGAGCGTTTCAAGGCGGGTCATCACGGCCAAGCATATATGGAGAGCTTCCGGCGAGATATATCCATTACTAGGTAATGCTTCAAGATGAAGAGAAAGAAGATTCTCAGCTGATAATAGAAGCGGTTGCAGCCCTGGAAATCCAATCCTGGCAACATGAAGGACGCGTAAGCGAGGGAACGGTCCAACAACGCATTCAACGGGAAGGATAAATCCACCCTCAGTTTGTGTCACAAGCTCCAGATGTTCTAGCTCGGGAAAAGGCTCTCGCACCAGTATGGCCAATCTTTCTAAGAGTGAAGATGACACAGCTAGCTGGTTTGTGGATATGCGATCCGGATGTTGGAGTGCGGCAAGTATGTTGTCTTCGTCGTTGGTAGCAACTGAAGGGGAAATGGGACTTGATGACTGCATGTATCGCACGACGATTGGCAATGCTGGCCAACAGTCCAAATTGTCCTTTACCGGGGTACCATGAGTACAGAAAAGCTGCAGATCAAGAGAGTGGGCTGAATGGAAAATGATAGATCGCCATCTTCGGCAGACATGGACAAGCCTATGCCATTGCCACTGGCGATCTTGTGAAAGGGATATGGAGATGAGTCGGTAAAAGGTGGATATTTCCATAAGCACCCGATCAGAGAGCTTTTCAATTATCGCACGTTGAGACTCGGAAGCACTCCCTGTTATGCACTAGTTAATGAATATTTGTCCCTGCACACGTATACATGGAGCGGACCTTCCTAGTATCGTTCATTCGATATCAGCGAGTATCAGTAAGATAACGTGGGTTCCTTTCATGGATTCCACCAACCGGATCAGGGTCATGGACGTACTGGTGAGAGGCTGGTTCAAGCACCGCAGTGACCGCCCTTTTCCTTTTTCTAAACGCGTGCGTTCGTATAGTGCAGCATGTGTACAGAATAAAGGTGCGCTTGGATTTTTATGCGTACAGTCCTTTCACTCGAGATGGAAAGCAATGTCCCTTGATACTGGGTAGATGGAGTGTCCTTGTGCGAGCACCAGTTAGGGAGAAACACCACATTTGTGAGAGGGCGCAGATGGATAACTAAATGCAGGGTGAGGGTCCGGCTTTGGGTCTCGCGAGGTCACCGTGACGGTCTAGCCGCGGCTCAAATATTGTTCCGAGCCGAGTTTCGTCAGCCGGCGGCTTGCACCAACGACCAACGGAGATCTGTGCTTTGAGTTGGACGATGCGAGGTGTATGAAGTCATTCATTTAGGTGCAGGAAGTGGGGTAATCTACGCAGTGTGGGGTGTACTCAGTACCACTGGGCTGAACATCTTTCAAGCGTGCGGAGAAAATGAAGAAAGGTACGCGAGACTAATCTGGGGAATGGAGATCGGCAGTGCCAGGCGTATCAAAAAGGAAGAGGATGAGCCATGATACGAACAGAAAATTGTGGATGTAAGTCAGGGCGCTGCCGCTCGCTTAAAGTGAACGGTACTCACGCCAGTGTTCAAGCCCTCACATCTCATATGCCTCACAGGCACCATTGTTGAGCGCTTTCCCCACGTGCCCTGTATCAGGCTGACCCGGAGAAGTACTACTTCTGACAGGATATGACACGACCAGTATATCCGACTTGAATATCATCATATACCCCGTTAGTCCTCTCCCACTGGCAAATTCTTCCCGTTCGAGTATCTCCCTCTCACTGGCATGCCATTGCCACCATACTTCGTTTACAATCAGCAACTCGCTTCTCTATATCACGGCCATGCATTGTGGGAGCCAGATCCTGGCCAGCTCTACGACCACGTATCGATTGGCGACGTCGGTTACCTTCAAGATGGATACTTCATTCGCATGATCAACGTGCTACTTCCGTGGAACCATCCTTCGAATCGCAAACTTCGCAGGCTAGAACCCTACGACCCTATGGTGGTGGACGACGACCCATTTCTCAACACTCGCACATCAAAATTTGGCAAGCAAAGTTATTGTTCGCGTTATGTCACAACACAAGGACAACCACGCGACTCGGAGTAAGTGACATTTCACCTTGCCGCAATGACATTCCCGGGTCCGATGACTCATCAACTGGCAGCGTCGTCTCGTATATCTGCAAGAGGAAGTTCGGAGCCTTCCTAAATCTTCCTTGTGGTGGCGAGCGCCAAGATGCTATCCGTACCAAGGTGTTCGAAGATTACATCCGAGACCATGTCGATAGCTGGTTCACCCTTGCACAAAAAGAGAATCTGGACGTGCAGCGCATGGAGGACATCATCCTCGTCTCTGGTTGTACTTTAACTACATCATGGGGAGCTGCTGCGTTCCACGATGACGCTCTTGACGCCAGGATTTCTCTGGAATCCAGAGCTCTTGAGAATGGAGCCGCAAGTTTTCAGTGGGGTCCCGATATGATCAACCCAGGTGTAGCACATCATAACAGCTCCCCAGCTGGCGTGGTACGTTTTCTTGTCCCAT
>QLPC01003345.1:0-10693 GCA_003314055.1 Lactifluus hygrophoroides | reverse complement strand
TGTAGGCTGGTGAGGCTCTACATAGACTGGAAAGAATGGAATAGGGAGAGAAGGAGGTGCGTTTGAGACGTTGCTAGGTGTCTCAGGCTCAGATCTGGACGGGAAGCTGCTCTCGTCGAATGTCACATCCCTGGACACTTTGACAGAGTGAGTACATTTGTCCCATAGCCGGTATCCCTTACTACCAGGCTCATACCCTAGACACATGACCTCAATGGCCTTTGTGTCCAGCTTTTTGCGGTCATCTTTGTGCACATGCATATATGCTCTGCATCCAAAGACGTGTAGATAAGATATGTCAGGAACGTGACCAGGGTTCCAGACTTCATGTGGTGTGCACCACTCAAGTGAATGTGTAGGAGTGCAATTATAGACGTGGACAGCAGTGTCCACAGCATATTGCCAAAAGCCATTTGACAGACCTGCCTGGTGTAGCATGGCCATGGCTTTGTCCATAATTGTGTGATTAAAGTGTTCTGCCTTTCCGTTCTGTTGAGGTGAATTTGGCATTGTCTTTTGGTGCTCAATACCCTTTTTTTCAAGTACACTTTTGACTTTTGCATTTAAATACTCCCCCCCATGATCAGACCTGAGAGTGCACATTTTTTGGGAAGACTGGTTTTCAGCCCATGATAGGAATTTTTTGAGCGCATCTACGAACTGGTCCTTAGTGCGGAGATAGTACACTACTGCTTGGCACGAATAGTCATCTATAAATGTGGCAGTATAGAAACAGCCTTGCATTGACTTGGTCTGAATTGGACCAGCTAAGTCGGAGTGTACTAATTCTAGTATTTTTGTGGTTTTATCTTTTTATTGAAAAAAGGGCTTCTGGGTTGATTTCCCAATCTCACAACCATGGCAGATTGTAGGGACCACCAGGTCTGCACCAGAGAGGTCCATGCCTTTTACAGCAGAGGGACCATGTGCTTTTATTGCGGCATGAGACATATGTCCCATGCGCTGATGCCAAATGTCTAATGAAGTAGACGCACTTTTTGCATGCAGATTTAGGGATACAGATGTGAAATCAAGCCAGTAGAGCTTAGACTCTCTGTATCCTGTCGCAATGCAATGCCCATTGAGGACGATTTTTGCCCTCTCCTTACTGAAGGTGGTCTCAGCATCCTTGTCTGCCAACGCTCCTGTTGAGAGGAAGTGAGTTTTTATGGCGGGAATGTGAAGTACATCACTCAACGTGATTTGCACACCTTCTGGGCTTTTAATTTTTACTGATCCAACCCCTACTTGCTTGACAGTGGACTTATCACCTAGGTGTACAATGCCTTTGATTGAGGAGTAGGTGGTGAAGTCGGATTTATGAAGGGTAATGTGGTGTGTAGCCCCACTGTCAAGTATCCAACGCGACTTGGTCGCAGCGCACAAGGAATGTTACGATACGATTTTCGGACTTACTTTTCTTTTTTCTGACTGTGCACCCTCCCCTCCACCTGACTTGTGACGTATCCACTTACCGCACAGCCTTCTACATCATTGACTCCACTCTGACTCATTTCTTACTAAGGAGCCCCACGGTGACGTCACTATGCCCCACTCTGACATCATCTAACTCCACTATGCTCCGATGACCTCATTGTAACATTAGCTATATATACCTGTAGGATACCGCCTTGAACGGCAGATTAGTCCTTCTCAATAAACAGGACTTGTTACTCGAACTCCTGGGTGCCTGCATTCCAGTCCCTCCTCTTATCTTGTGAACCACCCGAACTCCGCTCTTAGCTTGAGCATCGATCGATACTTGTCTCTGCCACTACCAGAAGTACAAGTCGTACAGAAGGGAACGTCCTACCCTAACAAGGAAACATCCATATCATTGACCTCCTCAATGCATCCCTTCTTTCACTCGTACCACCACCATCTCCCTTGGCTCAAGGGATCCCAAGCCCCCCTCCCCTTCCGCTGGGCTTTGACCACCCCAGTTATCATCTATCCTGCTCGTCATAGTCTGTTGAGGCTTAGATGCCGCCGACCCCCCCGGGAGTTACGACCCACCCCACACATCAATAGGGCTTGGTGCACCCTTTGGCTGGCAGCTTGCCGTTAAAAGCTGCATTCTTCCCTTCGGGGGCTGCCCCTGGTGACGGGCTGAAACTCACCTTTTGTGCCACCGCCTCCCCCATGGATTTGGGGCTCGCCGTGGCACGTCAGGCATGTGGTGGGGTGACGCTTACCCTCCCCTTCGGGGTCATCGGTTCGCCTCCCCCGCCTCGCTGGCTTTGGACCGGGTCATGACCGTCCCCTTGCCCCCTGTTGCCTCTCTCCCTGTCGGGACGGTGCACAGCCGGGTACGTCCTGCCTCCCTCCCTTCTCCCTTCGGGGTTGGGGCTGTGGGGTCGCTCGGGTGATGGACTCAATCGGTTGGCCCTTTGCCTCGTGCCCACCGCCTTGCGCCCAGGGTATAGGGCATTTGGGTCTGGGCTTTTCTGGACTGCAGCTAGCCCCCATGGTCTGGTCTTGTCTGGACCCCATTTCATTTCCATGGACTGCAGGCCTGGACCCTTTGTAGTCGCTCCTTTGTTTCTTTGGGCCTTACGCCCCGTTTCACCTCGCTCCTTTTCACGCTTGCACTTACACACCCTTTGTCACTCATTTGTGTTACCTTAGTTACCGCGTAGGTAGAGTTCCCTTATGTAGTGTAAGGTCCTCTGTTGCCCTGCATAGTACTTGGTCCGTATGTCTATTTATATAGCGAATGACCAGTTAAATTCATTCAAAAAAAAAAAAAAAAAAAAAAGACCTCCTCAATGGAGGCAGTGGACTCTACTAGTACATGTGCATTGGCTGCCTTTGCACCACTACCCCCTCCTTCCTTCTTCTTTGCATCCGCCTCATCCTTCTTCTTCTTACAACAGTCGGGCTTGATGTGGCCCTTCTTCTTGCAGTAGTGGCATGTTAGGTCTGCATGTTTATTTTTCTTTGTTATTTTGCCACTACCACCAATGGGCGCTTTGCCCTTCATTGAATTGAGGGAGGCGGATCCCCCAGCACAGCGGCCTTCTTCATTAAGTACCTGAGCGGTAATCTCAGTGTGACTAAGTTTGCTAGGCGAGCCACCAGCAAGGATTGTAGATGCCAGAGTGTTAGGGTAGGACGTTCCCTTCTGTACGACTTGTACTTCTGGTTTGGCAGAAACAAGGTATCGGTCGGTGCTCAAGTTAAGAGCAAGAGTTCGGGTGGTTCACAAGATGAGAAGAGGGACTGGAATGCAGGCACCCAGTGAAGGAGTTCGAGTAACAAGTCCTGTTTATTGAGAAGGACTAATCTGCAGTACTCGGTTGTATCCTACAGGTATATATAGGTAATGGTACAATGAGGTCATCGGAGTAAAGTGGAGTCAATGATATCATGAATGGGGCTACTTAGTAAGTCTGACGTCAGGGAAGTACAATGACATCGTGATGATGTCATGATAATGGAGGAAGGCTGTGCGTCAAGTGGGGTAGGGAAGGGGGCAGGTGATAGGAAGGTGCACAGTCAGGTGAAAAGAAAATAAGTCCGAATTTGTATCGTAACATTATCCCCTTTTTAGGGATGATTGTCCCAATCAGCAATCGTAACCCTCGTTGTAATCCTCATAGGCATCGTAAGCATACTCCCAATACCTATCGTCCTCTGGCTGAGGCCTTGGGCACTTCTGGTTACTATACTTCTTGGCGCGGCACTCCTTGAAGTCTTCACAGCGGTAGTGTGGGAAGCGACACGTTTCCGCGCTATGTCCCTTGCTGTCGCAAAGGTGGCAGTAGGAATCCCAGATACACACCTCCCAAGTATGTCCAAGGCGGTGGCATCCTTCACATCGGTGGCGGGCTTCCCAGTTCTTAGGGCAGAACTTACGCGTGTGCCCATGTAAGGCGCACATGGTGCAGACTGGGCCTTGGGGCGGCCAATTGGGTACTAGAGGGTTGGTGGGAACGGTGGATGATGATGCTTCGGGGGAGGACGCCGCTTCTTGGTTTTGTGCGGCCTTGGGTTTGGGTTCGTCTTGGAGTTGGGGAAAACAATTGGCGCGTCGGGGGTAAGGATGGTAACGTAAGGGATGGGGTAGTGGTCGGACGTCTTGTATTTTGTTGATAAAGTTCGCCGCTTCTAGTCGCCTTTGGGCGTCTTGCCAGACCTTGCGCTCTTTAAACGCTAGGTCTTGTTGACGCCTTGATTCTATCATGGCGAGTGTTTCTCGGGTACAAGCGTGGCGAAAACGCTCCACTTCGGCTTTGATACGTAGGTCCCCTATCTCTTCGATTGCTTCGTCGACTTGTTCTTTGTCTGGGGATCCGAAATAGAGGTGTGCTAACTCCGTGTCAGTCATACGCGGAGTACGAGTCAATGCAGGGGGAAGGAACAAGTCCTCTCCATAGATGTGATGTCCCGGTCCTTCGGTAAGTAATATTTTGGGGTTTGGACCGGGTTGGTACTTGATGTACTTGGCTACTTCCTCCTGCCAAGTTTCTTCGTTCAGTATAGTGATATTAAGGAAGTGGGGGTGTGCGGGAGTGTTATGCAACCAACCCGCCATGGGGTTGTTCTCGGGTGTCGGGGAACGTGGTGCATAAGGTACCTCTCCTTCTTCGTCTGGAGAGATGGAACGTGTTGGTGAGGGTAGTCGGGTGAATGGTTGGGCGTGTGGGGATGGGGGAAAGTTGGATATGGCGAGGCGTTGGGGTGTGTGTTGGTCGTTGAGGGTGCCATCCTCGTTATGGCCCCTCCAATGGGTATCTAGGCGCTCTTCAATCCGGCTGAAATGTTTTAACTTCGCACCTGCGGATCCCATGGCTTCCATCATTGATCCTAACATGGTACTGCAGGAATTGGTGATGTCCTCGGCAGCTTGTGACGCTGCCTGTCATGTTGCTTGCCACCAAGTGGCGCGGTTGTCGTCGTAGTGGTGAAAAATGGTGTATTGGGGATCGATCGTCTCTTCCGGCTTCAATTGATAGAAGGCCCGGGTGAATAGGGTCTGTTCGTGTTTGGTGAGGTGGTTGAAAACATATCGTCCTATCTTCCTTTCTACTTGTTTCTTTATGTCGTTGTTTTGTATGATGGTGGGGACGGGCCAGTGCTTCATTTCCCCCTTGGGTTCCCAGTCGGGGGAAACGGGTCGTATGGTATCGGTGTCGTTGTCGTTGTCGTTGATGACAGAGGGAGGAGGAGAGTCAGCGAGAGAGGTAAGAGGTGAAGCAGGGATGGTGAGGAGAGTAGGGTCGATGGTGGTCTGCATGATGAGTTGGTTATTCGTATGATGGGGATGGGGTCTGTATCGTAAGTATCGTAGGGTATATATAGGACTTTTACTTTGTCGCTGTTGGGTGTTGTTTGTGGAACTTTGCGACTAGGTCTGGAGCATGTGTGTCGTCATGGTTTTCCCATGTGTTGTCGGAGTTAGGATATCCTTTCCACTTGATCAGGTATTGGAGCTTCTTATGGCGCCCAAACCTTCTAGAATCCTTTATCTCTTCTACTTCGTATTCTTCTTGTCCGTCGATAAGGTCAGGTGGTGGCCTCGTGTAGTTGGGGCCGTGGGTCACCGTTTCTTTATATGGGGTGAGAAGGGAGATATGGAAGACATCGTGTATTTTCCATGATGGGGGGAGTTTCAGTTGGTACGTCACGTTAGAGAGTCGTTTGGTGATCTGGAACGGTCCATGACGTCGAGGGGCCAGTTTTGTGGTCGGGTGCGTGGTTTTAAGGTTTGTTCCTTCTAGCCAGACCCTTTGTCCTTCTTGATAAGGTGTGAATTTCCGTGGAGTTCGGGTCATAAGGCGTTGAGCCCAGACCATAGCTTGGTGCGCTTCCTTCCGAAGTTTCTCCATAAGGGTGATACGTTCTTCTACTGCGGGGTTCTCGGTGATTTTAGGGGTCCATTGGCTTCTGGGGTTATACCCCATTAGAAGTTCGAACGGGGTTTTCTTCGTAGTGTGACTTGGCCAGGTATTTAGAGCAAACTGGGCGTAGGGGAGCCATTTAGCCCAGTCGTTTTGTCGTTGGTTGACCCAAAACCTGAGGTATTGTTCTAGTTTCTGGTTCGTTCGTTCGGATTGTCCGTCTGTTTGTGGGTGGTACGCGGTACTGATGTTTTGTTGGATGTCGAATCGTTTACATAGGTTCATGATGAAGGAGGATATGAATCGGGGATCTCGGTCAGATATAACGCGTCGGGGAATGCCGAAGTGCTTGAACACGTGATCAAGGTATAGTTTGGCCACTCCTGGTCCGTCGATGGTTTCGTTACAGGGGATAAACAGTGTCATCTTGGTGCAATCGTGGTCAGTGATTGTGAGGATTGTGTCGTAGTTGTTTGATATGGGAAGTTTGGTGATGAAGTCAAGGGTGATTGTTTCGAAGGGCAGGGAGTGCTGGGGGGTGATCGGTACTAGTGGTCGTGGCATTTTATTGGTGTTGACCTTGTTTTCTTGGCATTTTGCGCATCCTTGTACGTATTCCTTGATGAATTTGTACATGTCGGGCCACCAGTAAAGTCGTCGAATGAGTGCGAAGGTTGTTGAAATGCCAGGGTGTCCCACTGTTGGTGTGTCATGGTGGAAGTGTGCTATCCCCTTTTTAAGGTCGTTGGGTCCCACAACGACCATTGCGTCACCTTTCCAGTATAGGGAGTTGTATTTTGTGATATCGTATTTTGGGATCCAAGTGCGTAGGATATCTTCATTGCGTGCTTGTTCGATGGTGATTTCCCCCAGGAGTTTGTCGTATGGTGGATCAGATTGAATGGTATTGGCGAATAGTGATGCGGGGAGGACAACGATTTCGTTGTCTTTAGTTGCGTCTCCATAATCGGGTCTTCTCGAAAGAGCGTCAGCTCTCTTGTTTTCCGTGCCCTTTACGTGGTGGATTTCGATGTTGTATTCTTCCAATTCCATTGCGTAACGGGCCACTCTTCTTGTCACTGTTTGTTTTTCTTTCCAGGTTTGGAGTGCTTTGTGGTCGGACCAGATTTTGACCTTGTATGGAGTTCCGGCCACAAAGTGTCTCCAATTTCGTAGGGCCCATACGATGGCCAATAGTTCTTGATCGTATGTGGCATACCATTGCTCTTCCTTGCTGAAAGTTTTCGAGTAGTAAGCTACTACTTGGGGCTTCTTGCGGGAATCTCGCTGGAACAAGACTGCACCCATCGCTACTTTTGACGCGTTGGTTTCTATTTCGAATGGTTGTTCGAAGTCGGGTTGTTTTAAGGAGGGATATGCAGTGGCTAGGGCTTTCAATTGGTTGAATGCCTGTTGGGTCTCTTCTGTCCACCTATATGGGATCGTTTTCTTTGTTAGTTCGGACAATGGTTTTGCCTTTTGGGCAAATCCTTTGAGGAATGGTCGCAACCATCCTATGAGGCCCATGAAGACTCGTAGTTCATGTAGATTTTTGGGGATGGGCCATTTCTTCACTGCTTCGACTTTTGCTGGGTCCATGAATAGTTTTCCGTCTTCAATTACGAGTCCTAGATATGTAATCTTCTTTTGTTCGAAGAAGCATTTGGTGGCTTTGAGGTAGAGATCGTGTTTCTTGATGACATCTAGGACTTCTCGTACTAATTCTTGGTGATGTGGGAGGTCGTCGAGGGTGGCAATTAGGATGTCATCTAGGTAACAAAGGACTTCTCCTTTGGCTATTTGTCGACTGAGGATTTCGTTCATGAATTTTTGAAAGGTAGCGGGCGCGTTGCAAAGTCCAAATGGCATTACCCTAGGTTGCCAATGTTGGGGTGGTCGTGTTCGTGTGGCTGGGGTTACAAACGCTGCCTTCCATTCGTCTCCTGGTCGAATTCGTATGTTGTTGTATCCCGTTCGTATATCTAGTGCGGTGAATAATCTTGCTTTAGCGAGTCGTCGAGTGAGGTCGGTGAGGTTGGGGAGAGGTTGTTGGTCTTTGATCGTGTATCGATTCAGTGGTTTGTAGTTTACCACTGGTCGTTTTGTACCGTCCTTCTTTTCGACAAAGAAGAGGGGTAGTCCATATGGTGACTTTGATTCTTCGATGTACTTTTTGTCGATCTCGGGTTGTAGGTATGCGTCTACTGCGTCTTGTTCTGCGAGGGTTACTGGATAGGGTTTCCCTTTTAGGGATGGTGGGGCATCGGGTGTCAAGTTAATTGCGTGATCCCAGGGTCTTGATGGGGGGAATCTTTTTGCCTTTTCTTCGCTAAATATGCTGGCGTAGGCGTGGTATGCCTTTGGGACGATTTGGTCCCATGTCTTTTTGTCCTTCTTCTTGAATTCCTTGACTGCGATTTCGGTGGCTATGGTAGTTTTCTGGATTGCTTCCGGTGCTCTTGATCGTCGTAATGGTTGTTCCTTGTCTGTTGGTCCTCTTTGTTTGATCCTGATAGGTTCTCCTTGAAGTCTTCCTTTTGTCCAGTCGATTTTGGGGTTAAAATTGTGGAACCAGGGATATCCTAAGATATGTCGATCGTTTCCTAGGTCCGTGATATAGAAGGTTTCGATATGGGTTTTTGGTCCCACGGTCACGTGTAGGTCCATAAAATACTTGATGAGTCCGGACCGGTTTTTTGTTCTGTCTACGTTTTTGACTGGTTTCGGGATAGGGAGTCGAAGGGGTTTGAATCCGAGTCTTTTTACCGTTCGATGGTCCATAAAATTTGCAGTTGCTCCTGAATCTAGGAGGGTTTCTTCTTCGGCCGTCGAGCATGCTGATTGTAGAGAAGTTGATACTTTCATTGAATTTCGTCTCGATACAAATACAGCATTTACTCGAAGTGCTCGCACCCAGGCCGTGAGGTTTGAGCTTCCTAAAAACCCCCTTGAGCAAAGGCTTGTGCCAAAAACTCTTCCTTCTCCTCATTCGTCATACTGTTAATCATACCGATGAGTTCTGGGGCTGAGGGTCCAGAGACAACCGTTTCCTCGTTGCTTTGGGTCTCCTCTCGTTCTTCCTGTTCTTCCACCTCCTCGATTTTGGCGGTTCGTATGTTTGCTGGTTTGGTGAATGGTTTCTTTGGTTTGGTGGGACAGTTTCAGGATACGTGTCCCTTTTTTGCGCAGCGGAAACATTCTCCCGCTTTGAATCGTCGTTCCTTTTCTTCGTCTGTAAGGGCAGCATTGATCCTATCGACATCCATTGGGATTACTTGACTGCTTGATCGTTTTTGGTTTCCTTGTTGGCGCCCTTGTAGACCTAGGCCTTGACGCCATTGACTTTCGCTTTTCCCTTGGAAGGTTTTCCCTTTTGGGGACCACTTCCTTTTCCATTCGGGACGTAGCGCCCTAAGGCGGTGCCATACGTTGTTTTGGTTCTGGACCGCCGTCATCCACGAGTTCCAATTGGTGGGGGCGTCCATAGTGACGACGTGTTGTACCATTGACCACGGGAGTCCGTTTATGAATAGGTCTAAGGTTCCTTGTTCGTTTAGGCCATATCCGGCATCGTGTGCCAGGGTTTTGAACTTTGATATGTATTCGTCAAGTTTTCCCGATTCCATGTGAAGGTCGTGGAGTTGTTCAGCAGCGAATTGCCTTGCTCCTGTGTCGGTGAAGGTCATGACGAATTTCTGTAGGAATTCAGTCCACCAAGCATTGTCGTCGACAGGTCTTTGGACGTGTCCTGTTACAGGGTCATCTGGTGCGGTAAGGGTGTCAATCCAATCGTAGATTTCTTGGGTGAAGGCTTCAACCGCCTTCCCTTTCATGTATGTGAGGGTGTAGAGGACTCATTGGAGGGGGGTACTGGCAATATAATTTCCAGTGTTCAGTGCAAAAAGGAGCTTTATCTCTCGGATGAAGGCTATGGAGTCTTTTCGATTTCCTTCGAAGATGGTGGGGGTGGCTCCGATAAGTGGTCCTGTTCTAAAGGGCGCAGGGTTCTGATTGCCTTGCCCTGCTTGCTGTTGTTGCTGTTGTTGCACCTGTGCCTGATGCTGTTGTTGGACCTGTTGTTGTTGTTGTAACTGGGCCACTGCTGCGTTTGCGGCGGCTTGCGCTTGTGCCAAATTTTGGGCCGCGAGGTTCTGTACTCCTTGGGCTACTACTTGTGCCATGACTGTATCGAGATTCTGTTGAGGGATTTGGGTTCCTGCTGGGGTCTGTTCAATGACGACGTCGGGAGGTAATGGGATTGGTGTAGGTAAATCGTGGTATTCGAGTGGTGATAGGAGTTGGGTTGGTTCGGGTAGTGGGTCGTGATATTTGAGGGGTTCCTCAGGTGCGTCGACTGCGATAGGTTCTGCCTCCTCTGTTGTATCGGATACAAGTTCTTCTCCCTCTGAGATATGTCCTAGTTCGAGTTCTAGTTCGTGTTCTCTGGTATATACCAGTCGTTCGGATGTGCACAAGGATCCGTTGATGAAATAGAGCGGGTACCACTTGTGGTCTGAGTATTCAACGGGTAAAGCTTTTCGTCCGGGTGGGAAGAGCCAATATCCCCAGCCTTGATTGTCTTGTCTCCAAAAGACGTTCGGTCCTCGAAAGGTTTGGTCGAGGTCGTTCTTTGTTCTTCTTTTTACGTTGAAGAAATCTTCAGGGTAGGTTGGTCCGTCAGGTACGTCGAATTGTCCTGGTACGCTGGGTAATCGTGATCTTCCTTTTCCTTTGATACGACTACCGCTTGCTTCTGCCAGAGTGGAGATTAGTCCTTATGCTAGGGTAGGACGTTCCCTTCTGTACAACTTGTACTTCTGGTTTGGCAGAAACAAGGTATCGGTCGGTGC
>QLPC01003341.1:0-14278 GCA_003314055.1 Lactifluus hygrophoroides | reverse complement strand
ATGAGACACTCATCATGTGACTTGGTTTAGCACGCACGAGAGGACAATCGACTATGTTGGTGTTGATTGGTACGATAAAATGATAGTCCAGTAGCTGCACGGGGTCACAATACGATACAATACAGGCAATCTATGGTCCAGTGTTGGTGTTATTTTGTGATAGAGGAGACGGCGCTAATTAAGGAAGCGCGACGCGTTTGTTTGGTCTGTTTGTCGCGAGCGCGGCAGCAGCCAGCCAGCAGCAGGTAAACTTGCTGGCGAATGTGATCAACCTGGTGGACGGTCACACGCCCACCTGCTGCATTTCTTGGCCGTACTTCTCATCCTTCTTGTTTCCAGACCCTCTTCTATTGTCACGTCTTGATCCCGAGTCCGCACGCTTCATGGCCACCCTCACCCGTCGTCCTCTCGAAGGAAAGCGCTCCCTCCCACAAGTCGTATCTACAGGCTCTCCCCTTACTCGTTTATCAACGCGATCTCTTTCTTCAACTGCAAAGCGCCCGCGCTCTCCGGATGCACTTCTTGATTCTCAACAATCTCTCAACGCGAAGCGACCCAAGTCCGTTACACTGTCCCCATCTGTCACCCCAGCCCTACAGGAAGAAGAGGCAAAACTAAAGGAGAGAAAACGCGCGGAACGTGAAGCTCAGAAGGAGGACTTTCGCATCAAGTACACACGTGCTTTCCCAAAGTTTTCCTTCTACCTTCATTGGGACGTGTCCGAGGGAGATCCGGACGCAAGAGAAAGGTTGCAAGCGAGAATCAATTATATGGATGCTGTACGCCTTCATTCAAAACTCTACCACATATCCGGATGCTGATGCCGAGTTGATCGTTATAGAGAGTTGAAGATTTCTTTTCTAAGGATAACATTACGCATTTTATCACAAATCTCCCTATCCCCCAAGATAATATCACAACAAACAATAATAAAGAGAATATGTTGGCTTCGACGTCCCGGGCACCAAGCATGTTAAAGAGTCCTATCAGACTCAAGGGTCGGTACGTCTGATTTCTTCAGATGGCCTTAACTCGGATCTGTCATATGAACATTCCATTGTCAGTCATATTGAAGATCTACCTCCTGCAAATGATGATCGACTCTTGCTCAAGGCTGTTGAGTGGAAGATGAAAATATGGACTGTGGCCAAGCTCGAAAGTGTCCTGGATCGATGCCAGACTCCCGTGAATCCGGAGCTCTCAAGAATAGGCCCTACGGCCGGTGCGCCTCAGACATTATCACGTCTCCTTCAATCGGAGCGCTTGCACGGGACTACCGAGCGGGATCCCAATGAGAAGCGTCTTGGCTTTCATTACTTTTCAAAGAACTCCTACTTCATTCTTGTCGAAGATCTGAACGATGAACTTGCAACCATCCATGCAATGGAGTATCCAATCAAGAAAGCACGTGATGGTAAAGAATCCGGTGACTGGCCTGTACTGTATTGTCATCCACGGGCGCGTGGGCCGTTCATCGAATTCGACAAAAATGAGGCCCGGCGAGCAGAACGTGCAGAACGACAGGAAAAGGCGCGTGAACAGGAACGTATGCGACGCGCCGCAAGGATGCGCGAGCACGAGATTCAGAAGAAAATGCGCGCCGATCGTTTACAAGCAAGGAAGGCTGGAGACTTACGCCGCTCTGTTTCTATGGTGAATTTGCACCGACGGATGTCTGTAGGCGAAGACGGTTGTTCACCGGAGGATTTCGTTGATCTTGAGGCGGAGGCGGGAGATACGTATGAGTCTGCTAACGCATCAGGCTACCTAGCATCAGGCTACATGGCTGCATCGGGAAATAGCATGGCGATAACATCCACGACAGGGACTACGTCCACATCTGGTCTCTCAACGCGCGGAGCCATGCAAATGCCCCCAGCGTTACGCGAGCGATTGCAGCAGCAGATTGTGACCTCCCGTAAGGTTGGATTAGGCAACCATGCGGGACAGAAGGAGAACGATAAGGACCACAAGGGCGATATGGGCCCTCCCCCTGTGATCCCCGAACGCAGATTGTTGCGAAAAAGCAAGAGTACCAATACAATGAGGTTGCCCAAGCGTGAAGAGACCACCAAGCCAGGGTATTGTGAATGCTGCCGCATGAAGTTTGATGACTTCCAGAAGGTGCGCACCCTCACTCATCAAGATGGCAGCCCCGTTGATACTTCTTCTGATGCATATACACAGCATATTGTACATCGCAAACACCGGAAGTACGCGACAAACCCTGACAACTTCATTCAACTTGACTACTTGCTCGACCGCGTCCGACGGCAGACGCGGGCAGAAGTCGGGGAAGGCAGATCGCGTCCCTTGGCAACACGTCCAACCGATCCTCACAACGTCACCACTGACGATAGCGCCTGTTTCAGCAGCTGCATCCAAGTGCCTGAAGATGATGCGCAGCGGTTTTCCTCGAGCCAAGAAGTCTCTGACTATCTGCCACAGCCTTATAAAGGTGAAGTGTGGGACGAGTTGGAGGAGCCTGGACTCGATGCGGACACAGGTGGAGAGAGAACTGTAGACCATATGAACATGTGAAGCGCTGCATTGATGCCACATGATAACCTTTTTTTTGAATTGCACTCACCCATTGGCTCAGTACATCACGATGGCATACCTGACTTGTATACTGTATTATCATCAACTTGTTCCCAGCATGGTGTGCAAATACATACCAATCATTCTCACGGATACTTTAATACTATATGCATGTGCTTAAATTGGAGGAAACGGGAACAGACCCGAATTAATGCGGATTGTCTATATAAAGTACAATTCTCCCATCACTATGAAACGGTAGGCACCCGCAGTAATAGGGTATCTTGAGGTGTTCGCCCGCCTCCCAACGAGCGCACCTCTACTACTCAACGATCATGACAGTGAGGAGTTTTACGACACCATCGGTAGCAATACCTGTCGCATGGCCAATTAGATTTACCCAGAGGATGAGATCGTGGGAGGACTGACCGTGATTTATTCCAGCAGAGCCAGGTTGGATGAGACCAGTAAGATTCTGGTCGAAGGTCACGTAATCGATATTTTCAAAAGTTGACCCTTGTACAGCGGAGGCTACAAGGTCGTCTCTGAGAGGGATATCAGTACACCCACATGAATGGGTCATATCTTTACTCACCGGCCAATATCATAGCCATCGGGAACGATCGTGTGACTTTTTGAGATGTTCTGGAAGTCATACACAAGCTATAGTAGATAATGCTCTGCTGGAAAAACGGACAATTACCTCTTCCTTGGAAACACTAGTACGAGGTACTCAGCAAAGGATCAGTGCAGTGTGAAAAACGAGAGTACGTACGCTAAGAACAAGGCGCCAGTGTTGGCTTTCGGTCCATTTTGGCGGAACATCCGAAAGTGATTTCCCCCGATAGCACTTTCCAAGCATGTGCCAAGTCCGATGTCGCCAAAATCCTCTCGAAGCTCAATGACCTCGTTTTTAGACCCGTTGCCATCGCCTAGATTTGCCGTCTGAGGTTTCCCTATGTGCAAGCCGAGGCATTCCTTCGAACTGGCCAGCGCACCCAATTTCGATAAGTAAGCCCGCCGAGTGTCAGTTATCCAACCACTCACAATCCAAGCGACTGTGCATAGTTGAGAAAACCGTCATCAGTAAGCACCTCAGGCGAGCTCAAGGCAGAGATGACGACCTAAAAAAATCATTGTTACTCGTAATGGGGATTAGCTGTGCAGGGAGAGTGAATTACATTCAGAGGCTCTCCCAGACCACTATCAACGCTATCGAGCCATGAGCCACCACCACTTCTTGGATCAACGAAGTCAGCAGAGGTTCCTCGTGATAGTAGGTGGGCAAGAGCGGCTGGGGCACACAGCAGAAAAGCAAGAGCAAAGCGGGCCATGAAGGATAACCTAATCCGTATGGGAAGCGGCAAGGCCAGAGACCACGAACATATTCCTGCAGGCTAAGTTGTATTTTATATGCCAGCACCAGCACGGGCGATGGTCGTCGCGAGGCTAAGGAAGGTAACAAAAAAGGAAGTTCTGTTGCCATAACAAATAGGCACAGCTCGGTGCATTTGTGGGGGCGGGGGGGGGGGGGGCACCACATGGTCAAGGTAATCCATATGCGATCACACAGCGTTGCAGTTCTTTCTTCATTCTTCATTCGCGCCTGTGGAATACTGTAGAAACTATTTATCATAAGACTGAGGCACGTTCGAATGGTTGCCACCAACATGATAAATTATCCGGTGCTCCGAGGCCCGAGACAACACCATAACGGGAAGAATCGGCCTAGACTTGAAAATTCTTCCAACTAGCAGCCCGCGGATTAATGGACGGTTGCTCCGAGCAGGAGAAAACACCCTATATTGTACGATCAGATCGGATTCTATCAGGTCGATACGGGTGATTCATCATCTGCATCAGAATAGAGAAATACTTGCATACGTATTATTGAGGCGTTCATTATCAGCCGATTCGATAACTTTTTAGGGCGCACTGTTAGTACACTGTCTTACATGATGCAAACAAATGACCATGACGCACTGAATGATCGTTCGAGGTCTCTATCGACGAACAATATAGCTTCTTCACATGGGGCCTTCTGCAACCACATAAGTTTAGTAGGCGATATATTGCTGTCACCACCGATCGGGCATGACGGGCATGCTACACCTGTTACGAGAATGCATCGGCTAGCACCTACGTTTCTCTGATATAGGACGGAGTAACTTACGGCGACCCAGCTGAGACTGGGTTCACATATAGAGACCGGTGACGCAGGGAGCCGGCAGTTCCGAATCGGAGTCCCACGACGCCTACGTTATAACTACACGTTCCGTTCCGCGCCTAGGAGCCCGAGTACGTGGCAGTGGTAGAGAGAGAAGATTACGAGCTGCTGAACGATGGCCATGCCAGTGACCGGGGCTGGGCTGGACCGCAGTCATGCGCGGAAGCGTCGGCCTTGTCTTGTCTTGTGTGCTTCTTAGCCATGTTTAGAAGGAAATACGTAAGAAAGATAAAGGCGCGCGTCAAATTGGATTGGACAAGGTCATTGTTCGTGCCTTCAAGTTCAGCCACAGACCCAAGCAGTGTGTCACAATCTGTTATTGTTGCTCGCGCTCAGCGTTCGACAGTGCCGGATGTGTGCTTTGAATCAGAATCGTTAACGAATGACATCTTCGATATTTTTATTTATGGTTTCAATCGGTTCCCGTGAATCATCATCATGATGAATACGGGGAGAGGGCGTAACATGTGTCACGTCACGCTTAGAATGAACAACTAAGTTCCCAAGTTCAGCGTACGTCTCGCCAACGCTCCCTTGTCTGGCCATCATCCAGCGACCAGAGCGAATCCCTCTGCGAGGCTTTAAATCATTTCTCTTTTTCTGGCTTAATTCCCTCCGATTGGGATTTCGATACGAGTGTTCTTTTCAAATTCTTTCTGATATCGTGGTGCCTGCGCCCCCTGTGACAGCTAGAACGGCGCAACCCTCGATACTACTCATTGTTGGCCTAAGAAACCCGTACGTCCATATACATTTGTCTGGTCTAGGTGTTTACGAATTTATGACATGGGTTTTAAATTATTCTTTCCTTTCCTAGGGGATTTCGATGGCAGAACCTCGTGCGAGATCTGAATCGCTGGGGGATTCGACGGAGGATAATCCATTGACTATCCGGCTCCCTAATCCAAGGTCCTTTTTGGCTCGTCAGTCTCAGTGGAAGGGGCGCAGAGGAAAACCAAGGTGTGATCATTGCCGCCTCAACAACCTCAAGGTGAGTTGTGTATCTCTAGGAGCGCATTCCCCTCGCGCTAATATAGAGTAGTGCGACAGGGTATTGCCAACTTGTAATCACTGCTCCTGGGCGAATCGAGAGTGCAAGTACACTCCTTTACCAACCCCTGCCCATCGCGGAATCCCACGTTGTGATCGGTGCCGTTTTCACAATCTCAAAGTTTGTACAAGTCCCCCCCCCTTCCGAACCACTTTACTGATCCCCTGATCCACAGTGCGATAGGAATCTACCAGTCTGCAACCACTGTACGGAAGACGAGGGTGCAGAGTGCAACTACACTCCAAAGAAACGACACAAAGTTCCTACTGACCATGCGTTGCCTGTCAAGGATCGGACCCCGGTGCCCTACGCTACTAAAAGCGCGTCATTTTTGGTCTCTGACATGCCAGAAGAGGAGAAATTTACTACTGGAAATTGGATCGCGGAGCATCCAGAAGATACAAGGGGGAATCTATCCGCTGGTGTACACGAAATCGACTCCACGGGTTCCCAGAATTCAGAGAATGAGGACGATCGCATGGATGAAGATATCTCCTCGGAGCAACCAGGGGTGCTTTCCAGGAATGACCAACCAAAGTCAGGAGAACACCCTTTGGTGTCCCGATTTCAGTACGATGGCACACAGACAGCGATCCGCCACATAGAACCATGGTACCATTCCGACTTCGCCCCTCTCCCACGTACTGTATTGCAAGGAATTCGCACGGCCAGTCCTTCGGAGATGCCGATTCGGCATGACTATGACAAAGCGCTTTGGAAGTTCCTCTCCGAATTACCTGCGGAGCTTCGTGAGGTCTCTGCATTTGCTCCAGATGTCTACGCGGGGCTCTCTCTCGCCATCGAGAAGAGCGACACATCCACACTTTCAGAGCGTGTTCGGTCCTGGGTGGCGCATCATCACGTGCGCACGGGATCCCGAAAGTATCGTCTGCTCTTGCTTCCGCGAGAACAATACTTTGCTATCCGCCCGGACAAGGAGGAGAAACTCAGGAATGAGTTCATTGCGGAGATTGATGGGGATGTCTTCCTGAACAAACCCCCATCCGGAAACAGCCATGGCAAGCAATCCCCTCATGAGGGTGCCACTGCATTCATTCGGGTACCTGTGTCGCCGCAAATTTATGATGCGCTAGTTTACGCTCATAAGGGTCACTCGACCCCTGCAACTACTCTCACACAGATAAGGCAGGCGGGTATCGTAAGTCATGTCCCGTCATGTGTTTGTTGATCCGTTGATGAAGTATCTTTTGCACAGGGTTGTATCACCTGGCCCATGATTGAGTTATTTCACCGTCTTTGCCCTGTATGCACTTCCCGATCAAAAGTCGCCACACATTGAGCGGCCTTGGGTCCCCTCAATGTGGTAAATCTCTCACACCCGTCATCATTAATTTATCGGTTCCCACGGGCACATGTACAGTATAGTGGATACCATCTCTTTCTCATCGGGCAGGACGTCGATAAGCATGTTCATTTTCCCTCTTCTGGGTGCCTTGGCGCTTTGTACGTATATTTATGATCGCAAACATGGACTCTCAATTTTTTGAATCAAGAGAAATCGTGTCATGTGAGTTCTAAAATCGCTGTACAATTATCGTGATATCGTCCATCCACTTCTCTTCCATTTCCACCGTCAGTTTCTGAGATACAAGACGTATGTCGTCCCCTCCTAAGCCATCGCGAAGGAGAGTTAGCGCCAGATTCCCTTCTCGCATCGTGTTCTCGATAGCTTGGCCGACCACCATCACCCACCGATGAATCATATCTGTACGCGTCCAACCGTCGTACAAATCCGCAAGTCCGTCCGAGCACGATATCAAAAAGAAATCCCTCTGTTGTTCTTTTGAAAGGGGGATATGATGGACGTCTGGAACATTGGAAACGTATGGGGGACTTCTCAAGCGAGCAATATAGGTCTCGGGTCTCTGCACATTCCAATCTCGAGGAAAGTTGAGAAGAACGCGCTGAGAAAAGATAGGCGGCAATTTGAGCCAGGTATCGCCGAGGGCTGACATGCGGATCATGAAATTTGAGTATGTATTCCGCGGACTCTCTCGACGCAACATGATGCTCACAGCGGGTGGGGCTAAGAAACCCTACGACTCTGTTATCCACCGTGCATTCGCGCTCCCCGGGATGCTGATTCCGTATCCTGAGAATTTCAGAGGGATTATCGCCGTTGTGAAGTGTCGTCGCGAAGGTCGCAGACCAGCCCCCTGTACGTGCACGAGAACCGAGAACTGAGCAAAACGTTGGTAAGTAAAGTGAAATGAGATGCAGTTTTTGAAAAGCTACGTCGAGGCTGACATACCTGCTTGACAGTCTCCAAGGTTGGCGATCCAAAGGTTATGCTTGGAAGGATCCGTAAGTGTCAGGAGTGCGGTGCTTCCCTGCAGACATCGTGCGGCAGCCGCGAGATTCTGTGACGCGGACGGACGATCTTGAAATAGATGCCGAATCTGCGCATTGGTCATGCTCTGTAGGCCTGCAGGGCCACCGGGAAACATGCGCGTAAAGTCGGTCGTAATGGAGTGGTCAAACCTAACGATGCAGTCGGAAAGAACCCCGGAAACTGCAGAGGGAACCACATGTCCCCTGGATGAAACGAGGAGCGATTCGAGCGCTTGCTTAATCAGGACCGGAAGCAGCTGTGCGGCATGCTCCACGGTGGCGTGTCCGGCATGTCCTACATACGCTTCTTCTAAATGCAAGTTCCCCCCCTGCGGAGTGAAAAATGCACTGACCGTCAAAAATGGCCGTAAATACCCAGGTTCCCCCTGGTGGCATCTGCCAATTCTCAATGCACATCCGATCCTGACTTCGAAACTCGTGCAACGGGCACGGCTGGAAGTCTATCGCGTCGATGCCCCCCCTGGTTCGCGGATTTGCGAAGCGCTGGAGCTCCGTGGACAACCTTGGTTCTTGGAGGATCCTGTAAGTCCACCTGTCAGGGCCTCCAAGGCCCATGTCTGTGGTAGCAAAGTCTCTGACTTCATTGAGGGCTCGAAGGTTTTCGAGAGATGTAGCAGCTGCTAGAGAAACTACCCTGTGTGCGTACATGTGGGGTCAAGTGCTAAAACGCAATCGCAAGGCTCACCTTTTTTAATACTCAAGAAAGAGGAAATGCGTTCCCTATCTGTTGACCGCGTCGACGCAAGAAGGCGAAAGATGATGTTCAGACAGATAAAGAATGTCGGCATGATATTTGGAAATCTAAGACAGGTGGCATTGGTTTACGGTATGGGTATCATTCGTTGCTCAAATCGGTAGAAATGGTTACCGGATTGTGTGCCCTCTGAATATGGGTTCTAGCCTCTGCACACGAGTTAAATCACATTCCTCCGCGTTGGACTCACAGATGTGGTAAGGAATCAAACTGCTGCCGGCCGAAGGAGTCTCGGAGAGGAAACAGGCAAAAATATAGCCAAGTTCAAATGATCACAGCGCCAAAGAAGGTTGATGGATCATAGCAGATGGCAATGTTTCTTACCCGTCATGTCATGTCGTGAATCATGATTGTCACCTTCCCTCTGAGTCCAACGGCGGCGGCATTCTCCGAGAACCCGGGACTCAATGCAATATAGTTCATCCTGTCTGTGGCGCCGATCAAGTAGCACCCCTTGTATAATGACTGTTGTGTATGTACGGATTGTCGTGGCATAAGCAGCGCTCGTCGCTACCGGGTGCCAGGTGGATCACGGCGCCTTGTCGTGAGCCATGGCGCACCGCAAATGCGTGCTTCAAAATGTGTATGCAAGTAAGAAGGCACCCTCCCGTTCGTCTCTCTAAAGTTCGGTGCTGGTACCGCAGCTTCCTCCGAGACTACATATTTGGCCGCAATTGGTGTGCCGTGCCAAGTTGCTATCCATCAGAATGCCTATATTGAAGGTTCTTGGTTCGTGGGAAAAGTGCAACGTCCGAAATGCAAATACTTTCTGAGGACTTCACGTGGCAAAGGTCAGGCGATCCTCTTTCTTCTTCCTCACCAGCAGGAGTTGTTATATTTGAAAACAATGATATTCCGGAATCTTTATCCAAGCAGCTGGTTCAGAGTGAGAAGGTGTCTGCGGTAGGTGGTAGTAGTAGTGGCGTTGTACTAGATCTGCGGGGGGGCACCGGGAATCGCCGGATCCTGTCTGTTTTATTACGTAGCCACCGGCCATAAACAGACAAGATCGCCGCGCACCCGTTTCAGATCGGAGTCATGTGGCCAACTCAAAACTGGCAAAGGCCAGGTCGTAGTCCCCAAATTCGTAATTGATTTTGTCCGTCCGTCTGTAAACGTTGCCTTTGCTGTCACCCACTTCTCCCTGGAATGTCAAGTTGTCAGTAGTAAGAGCTGCTTTAAAAGCACGTTGAGCCGCTTCAATGGCGCTTTCGCCCACTTCTTCTTCGGCCTCGTCATTTCCTGCACTCGAGATGAATAGGGTAAGTGTGAGCCGTTCCGGACCAAAGATGTCTACAACGCGGCGCACAAGCGTGCCCAGGTCTGGGATGTCGTGGGAATGAGGTGCGGGAACCGGTGACAGAGGGACGTTGCATTCGAAGCTCGCGTACGACCAACCCTCCTCTGGTGTCACATGAATAGAATAGTATCCTTCACCCCCAGAAACGGCATCATGATCGGTCTGTTGGGATGAGCACGATGGGCTGTCCTCACCCCACTTGAGTAGGGCATTCGCGGAGTATCCACACGGCGTAAACGCGTATGAATCCAAAGTGGTGAGATGTTGGGGAAAGAGATCCATGATTCCAAGCTTCAAAGAGACTTCACGAGCCCTATCGACCGGTGAACCGGTACGATCAAATCCTTCGGGAAAATGAAATGCACGACTGGCTGAGGGGGAAAGGCGTGTCATGAGGATCTCGATGGTGGAGTCGATTCCCAACGCTTTTGGAGCGACAGTCGTCACTTCTGGGGTTCGATGAAATTTTGCGCCGTTAGTCTGGGCGCAGACAAGTGAGCGATTGACAGGAGGAGGGGTGTTTGGGGTACATTCAGGGGACCTGGTGATGTAAAGCAACCAATGGTTGCCGTTCATCTTGCCGACTGAGTATGCTGCGCCATCATGAAAAATCTTGTCCAAATATTCGACTTCGTCTTTCCATTCACGATGGGGGCCTTTTTGGAGTTCAGGGAAGAAAAACGACTTGCGCGAGTAGAAACAGCGGTGAACAGTGGACAAGGACGCGTGCTCGCGTGCGATCTCGAGGATGCGCGGAAGGCCCACTAAGTTCAGTGTCGTTCCACATGTTTTGAGTATAAGGCGATGTGGAGAAACGAATAGGGAAGATTCGCTGTATACGCCGGCGTAAGCAGCCAGGAACAAGGACTAAACCACCAACGACGGGAACAAAAGAGCTAATATCCCTGAAAGGGAACGGAGAAATGGAGGGAGATGCTCCCGAGGGACCGCAGAGCGGCCACACTCCGGGAGAGATCGCGAAGAATTTATCTTGCGCCTGAGGAGTGCGCAGAGATATCGTCGAAATCCGGATGCGGATGGAACCGCTGGTCGTACACAACTCTGCTAATCTAACTGGTGAACACTCACCTAAGAAGATAAGCATCCGTTTCTGAACCCTCTATAACACTGAGGATCTGGCATTTCACCTTGGCAAGCATATCCTCCCAAACTGATCGCTTGACCTTGCGAAGTCCACGCTTTCCATCAATTGTAACGGAAGCAGCCGGAACGTGTGCGGGTGATGGCGCAAACCAGATTTCTAGCAGTTTTTCGGGCCCCTCGAAAGGGGCGGAATTCGGTAAGACGTCGGTCGTCACTTCCATGTGTCTTTGGAGGACCCAAGTGGTTTTCAGGCTGAAGGTATTTATCGATTCGAAGCTGGGGAAACACGTGCCGTCTGGAAATTGCCGCCGCTAACAAGCAAGACCGTCGCCGTCGTGAGGAAATGAAGTTGGATGCATGTACCTGCTGGAGAGATGGCTGCACTGTAAGTGAATGCTCCCGCGAGCAGAATAGTGGTCTGTGAGGTCTCCACAGAGAGGCGATAATCGATCGTTGACCCAGACTATTTGTAGAATTTCTCTCCAGCGATTCTGTCTCAGCTCAGCTCTCTCCGCGGGTGCGCCCCTATAATGGACGGAGGTTATAGATGTTCGCCATTCGCCCACGTGGCTCTCTCTGCTTGGCTTGTTTTCGCCTTTCGCCTGCGTCCGTCCGACTCGGATGTCTTTTTTCCTTTTAGTTCTGTCCATATAAATTATGGACCCCGTAGAGTATTGTCCCACACATGACGATACCACAACCCGCCCACTGAATAATGGCACAGTTGGACCACGCTCATGCTCTCGTAGCATAATTGCAGCACCAATGCGAGGATCGTTGAAAAATGTCGAGCTCGGCCCACTCTAGATGATGGTGGTACCACATAATAGCACTATGTACACTTCATTGTAAATATGCCATGACGAGCAATCCTGGGTCACCGTAGTCAATCAGATAGCGACGTCTCTGCCAAGGGATTAGCTGGACGGTCATCTGCATCTGTGATAATGCCGCATGCGTCACGTCAGCGATAGCGCGCTCGGCCTCGGCTAATAAAGTAAAGGTACCAACCGCAGCCTGAGTAAGTTACGAACCGCGAACTACGCGTGTAGCGTCACAGTGCATCGTAACTGGTCCCATCTAGCCTCACTCGGTTCACACAGCGTAGCTCTCTCCTTGGTCCTTCTCTCACTGGGCTCGATCGTTATAGCCAAAAGCTTTCAAAAATATAACACAGAATCGCCGTCGTCGTGATGATGAGACGGATGTTTCCCCGTTTACCCTTCCTCCGCACAATCATTCCTCGAGTCTCTCGACCCATCCTTCCTCTCACACTCACACCCCGCATTTCAACTCCAGAAACACGCATTCTCACCCACACATTGCGCATATCCCCTTTCCGTTTCATTCACGCCACCCCTTCTCGCCTGTCGTCCCCTTCTTCCGACTCGCCAAATGCAAAAGTGCCTCCCACATTGTCGGAGCGTCTCAAGACGCTCGTAAAGGCATACGGGTGGTATGCTGTCGGTGTTTACTTTGTAATATCCACCGTCGACTTTGCCGTCGCCTTTGCGGGGATCAAACTACTCGGTGCAGAATACGTCTCCTCCGTCACCGCATCTGTGAAAGCGTGGCTACTTGGCCTCGTATATTCACGCCCTCCGGAGCCAGGGCGAGAGGAGATTGAAGGGGTGTCACAAAATATGACGACAGGTGGGCAAGAAGACTTGTATGCTATGCTTTTACTCGCGTACACCGTGCACAAGACCCTGTTCCTACCGGTACGGATAGGATTAACCGCTGCTTTAACACCTAGAATTGTGGGACGGCTGCGCGCCAGAGGGTGGACTGGTACGGAAGGGACACGCAGGGCCATGCAGGAAATGAGAGAGCGGCTGAAGGACCGCGATTAGTGCGTCGTGTATTGGTTGGGCCTGGGTTGGCTCAACGACATTGGTGGTCTCCCATATCACATCACTTCTCAATCACAGATATATTATGATACATCAACTTTTGTTAATTCGACCCGCTAGACTGCTCGTACAAGAAAACGGGGGTACATTATGGTACAGATGACAATCAGGTTGCCATTTGGGATAGAATGAGTCAAAAAATGACATGAACCTGAAACCGATTTGAGTGGCGATCAAGCGCTGGCTGGAGCTTCTTCCGCTACAAAGTTTATCAGCCGGGTTCAGGACAACTTTTAGCAGGGAATGTCATTCACGCTTTAGAATGCCGCTCTTAATAAGCTCCTCTGGCTTGGGCCTGTGCAGAAGTTTCTGGTCCAGCTTGTCCTGTTCGTTCAGAACCCATCGCCCCATTCAGCGATCGAAGCTCTCTTTGCAGCATCGTAACACGTACCTCAAGTTGTGACCTTTGCAATTGCTCTCTCGCAGCCTGCAATGCCGGGGCAACGTTCCCCTCTACCGGTCGGCCGCGCCCGCGCGTTTATCCCACCACACATGGGTACAGCACGAAATGATCACCGCAAAGAGCGCGGGCGCACCTTTGAGAATGTTACGATCCTGCAGTTCCTGCCTGTCAGGACGATGCGCTAGTCGCTTTTCTAAAGCTTGGATAGTTTCCGCGCTCAGAGAATTCTGGCGTGCTGGACGTGTTTCGGGGACGGGCCCAGATGCGGCCTCGGCGGCGTTGGTGGTCGGTTCAGTCGAAGCTAGAGTGTGAACATGGGTTAGTTGGGTGCACACGCTACGCAGAGAAGGACAGGGGGATAAACGATAACGCACACATGAATTGTTGGATTCTGATCGATTGGGGTGGGGAACAAGAGAATCAACCAAACCAGGTGACCTTATATGCGCCACTTTGGCTGGGCGCGTGCGAGGGCCCGACCTGTGATCACGTGAGTAACCAGATGTCCTGTCCTCCGAGTCCTCTTGGTGGCTTGCGCTACCATCCTTGACTCAACCACTCCCCACAAACGACAAGAGGAAAAAACACAAATCATGGCTGCAGAACAGCGCC